>JAVHLU010001065.1:0-38819 GCA_036785755.1 Colletotrichum ledebouriae
ACTAGAATAGTAATTAGCGCTTTATTAAGGCTATATAGGACCTTAATATATAGTATTATAAGATAGGAGCCCCTCTATAACTCTAAAAGCTCCTATTAATTAATACCTATATAGTTAATTTAGTCTAATAGAAGGATAGATTTATATATAGTCTTTAATATATTAAATAGGCTAGAGCTCTAATTCGAGAAGGATTACTATCTCTATATTTTAGTAGTATAACCTTAAGTAATAGCGTATTATTCTCTAACTCTGAAATCCCCTTAGTTATTTAATATATATCTATAATTACTATAGAGTTTTATAACTTAACTATTAATAGTAGTATAACTCTATAAGATATCCTATTAAGCTAAGAAGACTTTAAGAAAGTACCTTTCTTCCCTTTATACCCTCCTACTCCTTTACCTATAGATAATAACGTAGTAGACTTTAGAAATAATAATAACGTTATACTATCTCCTATAGTAAATATTCCTCGACTTATTTATAGATTATTAATATTATCTAGGTCTACTTTATTTAAAATACTAGATAATAAGCTTAAATACCTTAGATATTAGCTTTAGTTATAGGTCTTATAGACGCTAAGTTATAGTATAACTATTAAGCTACGCCTAAGAACTATACTTATAGATATATTATTATATCCTAAGAGGCCTAGTCCTTTAAATAAGTATAATTATAGCTATATAGATTATATCTAGTAGAGGGTTAACTAATAGGATTAGATTAAGTAGAATATACCTAAAGGAGTATACTCTTATAACTTCTTACGCCTAGTATAATAATATAAGTAGTTTTAGCTATACTAAGGATTAGAGTAGGATAAGGAGTATAATAAAAAGGAAGAGGTAATAAAGCTATTATTAAGATATAACTTATAATAGAAGATAGTTAAACCTAAGGGACCTTCTTAATAATAAGATCGCTTACTTAGAAGATATTATTAATAAATTAGATCTATAAATAGAGTTTATTTACTATTTCTATAAAATAGTTTTATTTATTTTTTAAAACTCTTTTTTTTAATATTATAAAAAGTCTTAAGGGGATAATTAGAATAAGATAGGATAGACTTAGCTATATAACTTTTAGAAAACTCCCTTAGTATATAGACTTATTATAAGGAGATTATAGAGTAAAGTATAGAAGAGAGGAGTATAATAGAGGGGAGGATAGTATTATTATTATTACTATTAATATCTTAATAACCCTATACCTCGTCTTTTAGTAATCTCTTAGTAAATTAGCGCTTAAGGGAGATAATCTCTTTTAATTAGATCTACGAATTATTCTATATATCTTTTAAGCTTATTCTTAATATTCTTACCTATTCGTAGGTAGAGCTATATTATTTATTATCTTTCTAGTTCCTATTGGTTCTAGCCCTTTCTAATACCTTACGGGGGGGTATAAGAATACCGAAGGTATATCTTAAAGATTCTATAATAATCCTATAAGGTTTATAAAAACCTTAATAAATAACTATAGTATATATAGTTATATACCTATAAAATTTCTCTTTAATAATACTTTAATAACTATAAAACATGAAATAATAACTATAAAAGTATTTCCTTTATGGAATAAATACTTTAAAAATCTATATAAATTCTAATAATAGCAATAGCCTTATATATATATATACATATATATTTATAATCCTTAGCTTTATAGCTATAAATATACAGAAGTTACGCACGGACCACATAGTCATCTGAGCGCGATTTCTGCTTAATAAGCTACTGCTTTGTAGTTACGTTTTAGAATATCTTACCCCTCACTTCGTGAGGGCAGGATTTATAACTTAGAAACATCAATAATAATATCAACAATAACATCAATAATAATATCATCAATACTATTAATTAATTCCAAGGAAAATACCTCCTTATGCTTAAATTTATCAGCTTTCATCACCATATTACTCAGCCTATTAATATCTATTATTCAGGCTGTTTTACCGCCCCTTTTGCTACCTATATACCTATTCTTACATATCTTCCTTATATTCAGGCTCCTAGGAGCTATTATATCTAATTAGGGATCGCTATTTACTAGTAACTTCTAGTCTAAAGTATACTACCTACTAGTTATTAAGAAGAAGATTAGTACTACTTTTTATCCCTAAACTAATAGCTAAATAGAATATTAGAACTAGAGTATTAAGTACTTTTTAAGGACTTTCTATAATATTAACTAGGATAACTAGGTAATATAGCTCGACCTAGCCTAATTCGTTTATAATAACTCCTACTACGAAGCTACTAAGATATTACCTACTAAACTACTAATAGGATATTCCCCTTATAGACCTAATAATATTAAACCTTAGTTAAAGGTTTTAATCCTAATAGTATATAAGAGAGTCTATAGCTTACTTACCTAGAGGTTAGCTATTACTAACTTACTTTAGAAGTATAATAAAATATATAATAAGTTCTATAATTAGAGGAGGACCTCTATTATCTTTATTATAGGAGACCTTATCCTACTTTTAACTAAAAGTTTTAAGTAGAAGCAGCCCTCTTATAAACTTTCTAATAAATATTTTAGCCTATTTAGGATCTAATAGGTAATTAATAGGGGATAGGCGTATAGGCTATACGTAGATAAAAAATACTAAATCTATAATATATTTACGCTTCTATAATTAGAACCCTTTTTTAGCTTAGCCGTTTTACTACGAGATATCCTAATTAATAATAATAATAACGTCTATATAGTAGATTATATTATTACCTATAGGGGCCCTAGATATAACTATTAGTACCTTATTAAATAGAAGGGCTATAGCGAACTAAATAATTTATAGGAGGTATAATATAATATATTAATAAACTTATAAAGCGATTATAAAGCCTAATTATAAGTAAAAGTATTATAATCGCTATATAATTTAATAGATAACTTAATAGGTAACTAGTGGTTAGGTAGAAATAAGGCACGCTAGCTAGGTATCTTAATTTACTAGCCTAAAAGCCCCTAATAAGGCGAAAAGAGACTAGGAAAATACTTAAAAATAACTAACTACTACCTAGAGGTTATTAGTAGCTTACTAGGGGCGCTCCTAAAGATTTTAAATCTACTAGGCGCTAGCGCCCTTAGTATTATTATTATTATTATTATCTTTCTTTATAATAAATATAGTAGCTAAAGCCTTATAATTCTACTTTAAGTTAGAAATATTAACTAGTAAAGCACTAGGGAGGTACTAATAAGGCTTAAATAAACTTATAACTTTATTATAAAAGTTAAATAACTTCTTAGTATACTTAGCTTATACCTCCTATACTACTAGCTACTTCTAAGCTAGCTACTCTATTACTATATAATAATAAGTAAGCTCCTTATACTACTTATATAATAACTTAGTCTACTTCTTAGCCTTCTTAGTAAGGCGCTACTAGTAAGTAGTAGCCTCCTCTAAGGTATTTACTTAATAATCCTCTAGTTCTATAAAGATCTCTACCTCCTTAGCTTTATACTTCTTAGGTATAATATTAGCCTTATTCTTCTTCACTTAGAGGGCTTTTTTAACTATAAGCTAAGTAGTAAGGATCTCCTCTTATATATAATTAGAGATTAATAGTAAAGTACTAGGGAGGTATTAGATAACCTACCTTATTCTTAGCGTACTACGCCTAAATATTAAGCTTAGAATAGCCCTTATTTATTAGGCGCTTAAGCTTATTAGTAGCGCTTATTATATAATAAATAAGCTATAGGGAGTTAGTAACTAAGAACTAGAAAATAATAAGTAAAACTCATATTAATATAAGCCTTTCTATTACTTATTTTAATATAACGCTTATATTTAGTAGAGGCGCCTAAAAAATAAATAAATTAGTAATAAATCTATGAATTAATAAGTAATTCAGAGCTTAAAGCTAGCGAAGTACTAAATAAGTACTAGCTAAGTACTAGCTAAGGACTATATACTTATTATTACTCTTAAAGTATATAATTAAGCTTATAAGGAGCTTAAGCTTAGTATTTATATCTATAGGTAGCTCCTACTTCGCTTATACTAAGAGGTAGTAATAGTAAGAGCACGCCTAGAGCTTACTTATTATAAGGATACTAGTAGTATTTAGTATAGTAGCGGGGTAGGGGGTAGTATTAGGGGTATTAGTAGTAGCAGAAGATATAATAATAGATTTCTTATATAGTAATTAAGATAAAGTTATTAGTAGGGGAACGGGGGGCTAATAGTAAGTTATTAGTAATAATATTAGTATTATAAATCTAAAGAAGTAAGAAAGAGAGATTTTAATAGGGTGAAATTTTAAATAATATTTATATATTTTTAACTTAATACTAAAACTAAGCTTTTATATAGCTAAAAGGAGGATAATCTCTAGATTATTATATTATTTAGCTTTAACTAATTTTACTAAGTATAGGGAGGTATTAAATAACTACTAGATAACTACTAGTAGCCCCCTATATTATAATAAAGACCTTTTTTATCCCTAGAGGGAGAATATCTTTATTACTCCTATAAGAGTATTAAAAATATAATAATAGGTAGAAAATATAATAATTCTAAGGGTAAATTTAAAGTAATAAAAATAAGCCTAAATAATAATATATTTTAATATAACCTTATAAAAGAAAGAGTAACCCTTATAAGGGAACTTAGCTATAACTATCTAAATAACGACTAAGTAGTCCTAGACCTATCTAATAAAGCTATAAGAGTAGTTAAAGTATAGGTATACCTTATTACTAGCTTATTATTTCTCTAAGCTATAAAATCCCTTATTACTTAGGTATAAGAGCTATAAGAGTAGCTAGGATAGAGGATAAGTATCTTATTATTAGTTAATTACTCTTCTAAATAACCTAGCTATCTAAGGAAGAGTTATATAACTAGAATAAGGGATATTAAATTCTAAACCTATAGAAACTAGGAAGTTATAAAGTCTTATAAAGAGGTACTAGGTACCCTCTAGATAATTATAGAATAAACTAATCTAAAAATAGACTAGTTTAAAGGGGGGTATTATATTATAAGCTAGGATAATATTATAAGGGAAAGGGTTTAATAAGCTAAGTTAGAGAAGTCTATAGGAGTTAGGAGCTATAGGGAGGTACTAAGTAACCCCTAGATAAGTCCTCTAGCCCTTATCTAATAATCAGAGGGCTAGAGAAGAATATTTAACCTTAGATATACCTAACTATACTAACTCTATTACTCTGCACTGCACTAGTTTATGACATTATAGCGATATAACAGCCGCATCCCTTACTTGTCTGTTCTTCGAGCTAGCCCAGAAGCCAGACGTCTATAAGAAATTGAGGAAGGAGATTGACGACTACTTTGCTGAGAACCCGGCGCCCGAGCACTCGGCCCTCTCCAAGTTGCCGTACCTGCAGGCGTGCATCGACGAGGCCCTCAGACTTCACCCTCCCGTGCCGTCCGGCGTACAGAGGATGACGCCGCCTGAGGGCTTGGATATCGACGGAACGTTTATCCCGGGAAACACCATCATTCAAGTGCCAACGTACACCATGTTTCGTGGTAAGTCATTCCTTTGCTGACCTTTCGGAGCTGGATGTCGAGCCCAGTGTCTCTTAAATGCGGCAACTCTGACACGTCACAGATGAGCGAATCTTCCCTCACGCGACGGAGTTTATTCCGGAGCGATGGATCTCTCGACCAGACTTGGCGAAGGACCCCGCGGCTTTTGTACCCTTCGGTACCGGTAAGCGCTCTAATTGCACTCCCTTTCTGGTCGTTGCACGAAGAGATAGGCCCTTTGTGGAAGCTGATAGCAGTCCTAGGCAAATATTCTTGCGTGGGAAAGCAACTCGGGTTGATGGAGGTCCGGTACTGCGCCAGTCAAATTATTCAGCGATATGACGTGGCATTCGCCCCAGGGCAGACGGCGGATGCTTTCATTGAAGGGAAGAAAGACGGCTTCGCGTTGTCGCTGCCGGAGTTGGAAGTGATTTTCCATCGGAGGGAAGACGGGAAACAGATTGCACGAGATCCGAAGACGGTGATTGGTCGTGACTGAAATATCCTAGTTGTTCGGAATGTCTCTGATTTTGGTTAATACGCTGAAGAGTTGTCCAGTGACATGTAACAATTTGAAATGAGCGTTGCAACACGAGTCGCCTCGCGGAGGGGCAGTCGAGTCGGCCGTGATAGCCGTCACAAATTCGCAGATGTTCCAGCTGTAAGTTGTGTGTGGGTAGGGAAGCTGAATAACACGCAGGGAGGGTCGTTGAATTGAGCTGAGCGTCCGGAGTCGGCACCCGCGGAATGGACCGTGGGCTAATTATCCCAAGAGGCACGACAATGAAAACAAAGGAACTAAGACATTCCTAAGACAATTGCGCCTCAAGCCGGCGTATTGTTACGGGCGTTGATTCGTCAGATGGCCGGAGTTAAAATGCATGGCGTCTGAACTCTAACAGAGCCACGCAGAGCCATGGACTGAAGGTTTCCGCCCAGTGTCACGTACGAATCCCAGTCGAGTCAGCCATCGGACCCGGCGAAGGAGGAGGGCTGCCGGAATGACAGTTAAGCTAGAAATGCCAGGCAAGGGTGGCCGTATTTTACCCCACATTCTTCGGTCTTCTCTTCAGCTTTCCCCCGCCGTCTTCCTTGGATATCTTCCTTTCCCGCCTTCCATCCACTATCCCTCAAGCTACGTAGACCAGGAACCTGGGTGACCATGCTTCCATGTTTGCTGAATTGTAATTTGCCCGTCTTCAGCAAAGAGGAAGCTTCCTTGTTGTCTTTTCATCTCTCGAAATCCTCTTCTCTTGCCGATTACCATTGACGCCCGCGCGTCTGCGCGCTGTTTCTCTTCTAAAAATGGCGTTTAATGGGCCAAGCGGTGCCCCCACTTCAGCAGCAACACCTGGAGGAGGGGGAAGAGGAGGAGGAGGCGGAGGTGCCCCGGCCATGGTCCCTTCTGAAAAGGAGATCGCCCGCAAGCTCCGGAAACGCGAGCTGGACCGCAGGGCCCAGAGGCAGACCCGCGAGCGCACCCGCAACCGCATCGCGGAGCTCGAGGCACAGGTGAAGGAGCTGCAGAAGGGCGACTCCACGAGACTGTCGGCCTGCATGGAGCAGCTGGCCACGGTCATCCGGGAACGAGACCGCCTCTCCGAGACGCTGAACATCATCTCGGAGACGATTCGCGACGTCACGCCGAACCGGCCGGCCGCTGCATCGCACCAGCAGACCTCTTCCTCGACGTCAACATCCCGGTCGGACTCTCGAGAAGCTCCGTCGATAACAGCTGGGCCACCTGCATCCAACGCGTACACCGCGCCGATGGGTATGGTGCCGGAGACGCCTGCTGTTGTTGATATTCACGCCTTCAACCACCACCATGCGGGAATCACCGTCGGCGCTGTGCCGAATGAGATGTCGGCGCCGAGCTCCACGTCGGAGAGCCAGGACCTCTGCGACGAAATAGAAGAGGACGATAAGTGTCACGAGGATCACGATGACCCTAGTGTTATCGTCCCACCGTGTCACAAACTAGTGCAGTGCAGAGTAATAGAGTTAGTATAGTTAGGTATAGCTAAGGTTAAATGTTCTTCTCTAGCCTTCTAATTAACTAAGTAAGGGCTTAGAGGGCTTATCTAGTAGTTACCTAATACCTCCTTATATCTCCTAACTCCTATAGACTTCCCTACTTAGCTTACTAAGCCCTTTTCCTTATAATATTATCCTAGCTTATAATATAATCCCCCCCTTCTAAACTAGTCTACCCTTAGATTAGTTTATTTAATAGTTATTTAGAAAGTATTTAATACCTCCCTATAAGACTTTATAACTTTTAGTTTCTATAAGTTTAGAATTTAATATCTCTTATTTTAATTATATAAATCTTCTTTAGATAGCTAGGTAGCTTAGAGGAGTAATTAGCTAATAATAGAGTACTTATCCTCTACCCTAGCTACTCTTATAGCTTTTATACCTAGGTATTAAGAGACTTTATAGCTTAGAGGAGTAGTAAGTTAGTAATAAAGCTAATCCCTTACTCTAACTACTCTTATAGCTTTATTTAATAAGTTTAAGACTACGTAGTAGTTATTTAAATAGTTATAGCTAAGTTCCCTTATAAGGGTTGCTCCTCCTCTTATAGGGTTATATTAAAATATATTATTATTTAGGCTTATTATTATTACTTTAAATTCGCTCTTTATATTATTATATTTGCTACTTATTATTATATTTTTAGCTTTTTTATAGGTTTAATAAGGGTATTCTCCTTCTAGGGATAAAGAAGGCCTTTATTATAATATAGGGAGCTACTAGTTATTATCTAATAGCTAATTAATACCTCTTTATAAGTAATAAAATTGAATAAAGTTAAATAATATAACAGTCTAGAGATTATCCTCCTTTTAGCTATATAAAAAGCTAGTTTTAATATTAAGTTAGAAATATATAAATATAATTTAAAATTTCGCTCTATTAAAATCTCTCCTCCTTACTTCTTTAGATTTATAATATTATTACTACTACTAATAACTTATTATTAGCTTCTTACTCCCCTACTAATAACTTTATCTTAATTATTATATAACGAATTTATTATTATATTATGCTCTATTATTATTACTACTAATACTATTAATAAAGCTCCCCTCCTTACTATAGGTATACTCTAGGGGTACCCCTACTATTAATACCTCCTAGTAATAATAAAATAAGAGCCTCCTAAGGAGGATCTCCTTAATATTAAGCTCCTTATAAGCTTAATTCTCTACTTTAAAAGTAATAATAAGCTCCTAGTTCTTATTTAGTATTTATCTAATATTTATCTAGTATTTTATTAGCTTTAGGTTTTAAATTTATTACTAATTTACTTATTTCTTAGATACCTTTATTAAATATAAGCGTTATATTAAAATAAGTAATAATAAGGCCTATATTACTATAAGTCTTACTTAGTATTTCCTATTTCTTATCTACTAACTTATTATAAGCTATTTATTATATAATAAGTATTATTAATAAGATTAAATACCTTATAGATAAAGCTAGTTCTAAGCCTAACCTTTAGATATAATATATTAAGAATAAAGTAGGTCCCTAGGACCTCCCTAGTGCTTTACTATTAATATTTAATTATTTTAGGAGGAGATTCTTACTACCTAGCTTATAATTAAGAAAGCCCTCTAAGTTAAGAAGAATAAGGCTATTATAATACCTAAGAAGTATAAGGCTAAATAGGCTAAGATCTCTATAGAGATAGAGAACTACTAAGTAGTTACCTTAGAGGATATAGCTAGGTATTAGTAGTATATTACTAAGGAGACTAAGAAGTAAATTAAGTTATTATATAAGTAATATAATAAGCTCTATTATTACTACTTAGAGATAGAATAGCTAGCTAGTAAGTAGCTAGAGGTATAGGATATATAAGCTAAATATATTAAGGAGGTAAATAAGGCTTATAATAAGGTAATAAGTTAACCTAATCTCTACTAATACCTTATTAATACTCCTCTAGTTAGTATTTCTAACTTAGAATAATATTTTAAGGTTCTAACTACTCTATTTATTACCTTATTTATTTCTTTAGGAGATAATAACTTTAAAAGGGATATAACTAATCCTAGTAAGGAGGGTATTAATACCTAGTAGATATAGAATTTTTAAGAGCGCTCCTAATAAGCTAATAATAACCTCTAGGTAATATATAGTTATTTTTAAGCGTTTTTCTAGTCTCTTTTTACCTTATTAAGGGCTTTTAAGCTAATAAATTAAGATACTTAGCTAGTATACCCTATTTCTACTTAACTATTATTTACTTATTAAGTTACTTATTAAATTATATAGGGATTATAATACCTTTATTTATAATTAGGCTTTATAATCGTTTTATAAGTCTATAGATATATTATATTATAGCTCTTATAAATTATCTAGTTTGCTATAGCCCTTCTATTTAATAAGGTACTAATAGTTGTATCTAGGGCCCCTATAGGTAATAATATAGTCTACTATATAGATATTATCGTTATTATTAATTAGGATATCTTATAATAAAATAGCTAAGCTAAAAAAGGGTTCTAACTATATGTAAGAGTATGGCTATAGGCCTAAACCAGGAAGGGCTAGAATGCTAAAACGTAGGTATGCGTAGTTATATTAAACTATTGCTTAACCTTCTAAGTCTCTAGCTTGCAGAGTTTTCTTAAGAGTATGTATGTTCACCGCTAATTCGCCGATGGTGTGCCGATAGCGTTGGCTCTGCATCCTATACCCGCTATTGTTCCTTACATTATATAGGTATAAAATATTATAAACTTAGTACTTTTTATTAATCTATAGCTTATATACTTATCTTCTATTAATTACCTATTAGATTCTAAATAGGCCTAAGTATTTATTAGAAAGTTTATAAGAGGGCTACCTCTACTTAATATCTTTTATTAAAAGTAATATAAGATCTCTTCTAGCGAAAATAATAAGGGTTTTTCTCTAATTATAAAACTTATTATATATTTTATTATACTTCTAAAGTAAGTTAGTAATAGCTAACCTCTAGGTAAGTAAGCTATAGACTCTCTTATATATTACTAGGATTAAAACCTTTAACTAGGGTTTAATATTATTAGGTCTATTGGAGGAATATCTTATTAATAGCTTAGTAAGTAATATCTTAGTAGCTTTATAATAGGAGTAATTATAAATGAATTAAGCTAGGTCGAGCTATATTACCTAGTTATCCTAGTTAATATTATAGAAAGTCCTTAAAAAGTACTTAATAATCTAGTTCTAGCGTTCTATTTAGCTATTAGTTTAGGGATAAAAAGTAGTACTAATCTTCCTCTTAATAACTAGTAGGTAGTATACTTTAGACTAGAAGTTACTAGTAAATAGTTGAGTTCGGAATTACGCTGCAGCCCCTTCGCAAAAAGACTATAATAAATTCACCTAGTTCGCAAGTATAATTCAGGAAATACTATATAAGTATTTTAACTTATACCCTCTACTAGTTAAGGAAAATAATATAGGAACCCTATACGTTCCTACTACTTATAAGTAAACCCTCGCATATAAAGTTAGACGCGCGCTACACTAGGGCTAATTATATTAGAGCTAAACAGGCCACTAAGGCTCTTATAGCCTAGAAAAGCTACTATATAAGATAACTCCTTAACCTAAAAGGTCGACCTTCTAGCAAGGTACTAAAGGTAAAAGCTACTATATAAGATAACTCCTTAACCTAAAAGGTTAATCTTCTAGTATAGTACTAAAAATAAATACTACTATATAAGAGGTAACTCCTTAACTAAAGAGGCCTTTCCTAAGAGGTTCTTATAGCTAGAAGTATAAGAAGCTCTATAAGTAGGGCCTTATACCTCTCCCTCTTCCTTATCCTTATCCCTTAAATATATTAGTACTAGACTTTATATAAAAAAAAACTAAGCCTACGCAAGGTATACCCTTTAATACTAATAATATATAAGAGCTTACTAGAGAGTTTAGTATTAATATAATTAATAAAACTTACTCTTTCTTTAACTACTCTATTATATATAGAGAGTATATTATTAATATAACCCTTAAGAGGGCTCTTATTAATACCCCTAGAGGGGATATTTATTATTATATTATAGCTAAGTAAGTAGACTTAGTAATAGAAGCTAGGCGGGTAGTATATACCCTATAGAGTAGCCCTTCTTTAAGCAGGTCCTCCGCACTATTAAAGTAGAGGTAGCCTAGGCCCCTTAGGGCTTAAATATCGGTAAGTATGGCTTATGCTAACTACTTATAGAGAGAGCGTTGCTAACGACGGTATAGTAAAGATAGTAATAACTAGCGGACGAAGTAGTAATAGAGGCGGTATTAGTAGCGCGGGTAGTACGTGAGAGGATAAGTTAATAGTTTTATAGTCTATTAAATAATTAAAAACCACGTTATTATCGATATAAAGTTAAAGATCGTGAGGCTATAGGCACGTATAAGTATAGCTATAGTTAGGAAAGGATCACATAACCGAAGGCTATGTATTATTAGGAGGCGCGGAGTTAGAAGGTCTTTTGCTATAAGAGTATAGCTATAGGCCTAAACTAGGAAGGGCTAGAATGCTAAAACGTAGGTGTGCGTAGTTATATTGAACTATTGCTTAACCTTCTGAGTCTCTAGCTTATACAGTTTTCTTAAGGGTAAGTATATTTATTACTAATTTGCTAACGTTTTGCTAATAGCGTAGCTCTATACCCTATACCTACTATTATTCCTTATAATTACCCCCCCTTCTAAAGCCTTAGTCCCTAAGGCGTACTAGTAGGGTAATGCGGCTCTATGTTATTATAGATATTATTACTAATTATAGGGCGGCGTCTCTATACCTTTATGATATTATTTACTCTCGCTCTCTGTACTAGATCTAGGTAGTTATAGTAAATAATGTATTTTTAGTTTCTTAGCGCGTTATAGGTATTTTTAAACTTTAATTATTATTATTATTATTTAATTAGTTACTAATAGTTATATAACTATTTAGTAGTATATAACTAGTAATTATTTAGCTTTATTACCTAGTAACTTAAAATATAAAAGGGCGTCTTCTTTTTAAGGTCTCTAACCTAGTTAGAATTTCTCCTCTTTATAATCTTTTTTAGTCTAGCTACCTCTCCTATTTTAGCGCCTATTTTATAAGCTTTTATTATAATTATTAAGTTCTCTCCCTTTCCTTTTCTTTTCTTCTAATCTCACTTATATCCCTTTCTAGCTTCTTATTAATAGCTCTCTATAATATCTTATATTATATATATAAGCGTAGTTCTTATAAAATACCTCTATAATCCTAAGATTCTTTCTAGCGATATTACTAGTAATACTAATAGTAGCTATCCTTATCTTAGCTATTTTTATTAAATATATTAGGATATTATCTAACTTCGCTATATATATAGCGAGCACGCGTAGAAGTGCGTTTATTATAACTTCGATAAGAAGAAATATATTACTATAAGTCTGTACTAATTTACTAATAGGTTACTATATCTTAATATTTTATAAGTCCCTTAGGAGCTTTAGAGTATAGCCTAGATAACTTAGAATATATTTTACTAGATCTAGATCTAGTAGTATAATAGTATTCTAACCCCTCTTTATTATTATTATATTCTAGCTATACTTAGTAACTATTTAGTAGCGTAGAAGTATATTACTAAGCTTATTTATAATCCTACTACTAGCAGTAATAGCTATAATATAGAGTAGCTTTAGCTCTAGGAGCTTACTCTATCTATAAGTACCTCGTGCTTAATATCCTAGTCTATATAGGCTATTACTTGCTATTCCCTTGCTAATTATATCCTACTAACTATTAGTTTTTAAGTTAGTACTCTTTATAATAGTATTAATATTCTTTAGCGCTTAAACGCTACCTAGCTACTATATATTTATAATAATAATCCTATTAACTACCTCTATAATAAGATCGACTACCTATTTAATAACCTTTTAATAAAGCTAGTCCCTATATATACCTATAAGCGTAATATCGCCTTTTTCCCTAGGTTTTATAAAGAGCTTTAAGAAAACCTTACTAAGTATACTACTAATAATATCCCCTCCTGCTTTATTATTATTACTAGTACTCGCCCTATCTCCCGCGCTTCTTACCTCTAAACTCCTACTAAGTATAGCTAAAGTAGTAGTAAAGAGTTAGTAAAGAAAACTAAGAGAGCTAAAGTTATTATTATTATCTCTAATAGTAATAGTTCTAGTAGTGAGTTAGGTAGTAGTACTAGTAGCGAGTCGGCTAGTAGTTAGCCTATAGGCGGTAATAATAGGGATATTAATGGCGCTAGTGCAGCGACTAGTTGCTATAGTAGTCGTAGTAGTGCTACTTATAGTTATAGTAGTTATAGTAGTCGCCCCTATAGCTATCCTAAGAAATTAATAACTAATTAGATAGTTAGCTCTTTTTTCCCCTTTTATAATACCCCTTTTCGCTATAATATTAGTAATAATTCGCTACTTAATTTAATTAACGTTTTACTTCTAATTTAAGTTCTATTTTATAGTCTCGTGGTTTATAATTACTAACCTATTATAGTAGTTTTAGTAACTAGTTATCCTACTTCTTATAAGCCCTCTTATATTATTTATTAAACTTATAAATAGCCTCTTGCGTATTCGCTAAGTTCTCTATAGGCTCCTATATATTATATTCTATAGGCTATCCTACTTACTTAACTAAGTACTATAAATTATTACTAACGCCTTACTATATAATAATCTCTTCTATTTCCTATTCCTCTAGCTTATCCTTAAGCTCTAGGTATATAGGCAAGCCCTCGCTACTTACTTAGCGATTATCCTATAGCTCTAGTAAGGTAACTAAGAATATATTATATATCTTTTAGTACTATAGTAATAGATAAACTCTATATACTTATATACTAACTAGTTCTATAATAGCTACCTATATAAACCTAAGTATTAGTTTTTTATTCTTAAACTAGAAGTTCTTTATTAATAGCCTAATAACTTATTCCTAATAGTAGGTCTGCTCCTTATACCTCGCGTTATAATACTTAGCTTATACTTTAGTAGCCTTCTACTACTTTTCCTTAGCTCTCTTATAAAGCCTCGAAATATATTTAATTTACTCCCTTATACCCTATACTATAACTCTATTTATAGGGGTTATATATTCCACGTAATATAAGTAGTAGCTATATAAGGCCTCTATTAGCGAGTAGCTAGTAATATTATAGCGATTCTTATTATATATAAACTTAGCCTCAGGTAACTAGATAGCTTATTCTTATAGCGAGTTACTAGTATATACTTATAGGTACTTTTCTAATATCTAGTATATCCTTTTAGACTACCCGTCGGTCTAGGGGTAATATATAATAGAGAGGTAGTGCTAAATAGCCCTCTCTCTTGTAAATTCCTCTTAAAATTAGCTAGTAAGGAGCTTATCTTAGTTACTAATAATACCCTCTAGGGTATTAAAATAATACTTAACTTATTTATAGATAATCCGCGCTAACTTAGTAGCTATTAGCTACTTTATTATTAGGATAAATATAATAAACTTAGTTATCTAGTATTGAGTTCGGAATTACGCCGCAGCCCCTTCGCAAAAAGACTATAATAAATTCACCTAGTTTGCAGGTATAATTCGGGAAATACTATATAAGTATTTTAACCTATACCCTCTACTAGTTAAGGAAAATAATATAAGAACCCTATACGTTCCTACTACTTATAAGCAAACCCTCTAAATATTATAAAGTCGGACGCGCGCTATACTAGGGCTAATTATATTAGAGCTAAACGGGCTACTAAGGCTCTTATAGTAACGCCCTCGCTAAACCTTCTAGTAAGGTAAAAGCTATTATATAAGATAACTTCTTAACCCAAAAGGTCGACCTTCTAGTAAGGTGCTAAAGGTATTATAAACGCTACTATATAAGAGGTAACTCCTTAACTAAAGAGGTCTTTCCTAAGAGGTTCTTATAGCTAGAAGTATAAGAAGCTATATAAGTAGGGCCTTATACCTCTCCCTCTTCCTTATCCCTTAACTATATTAATACTAAACCTTATATATAAAAATACTAAGCTTATGCGAGGTATATCCTTTAATACTAATAACGTATAAGAGCTTACTAGAGAGTTTAATATTAATATAATTAATAAAACCTACTCCTTCTTTAACTACTCCGTTATATATAGAGAGCGTATTATTAATATAGCCCTTAAGAGGGCTCTTATTAATACCTTTAGAGGGGATACTTATTATTATATTATAGCTAAGTAAGTAGACTTAGTAATAGAAGCTAGGTAGGTTATTATATACCCTATAGAGTAGCCCTTCTTTAAGTAAGTCCTCCGTACTATTAAGGCAGAGGTAGCCTAGGCCCCTTAGGGGAACGTTAGTAAATATAGCTTATACTAACTGCTTTAATATAGAGAGAGCGTAGCTAATAATAGCATAGCTGCGAAGGCGTTAGCTAACCCGATCGAATAAGAGGATAAAGATAGTAACAACTTCTAGCGGACGAAGCGGTAATAGAGGCGGTATTTAATAGTAGCGCGGGTAGTGCGCGAGAGGAAAAGTCGATAGTTTCGTAGTTTGAATAATTAAAAACTACGTTATTATCGATATGAAGTTAAAGATCGTAGTTATCTAGTATATAATAATAATAACTACGTTATACTCCCTGCCTTTATACTAATAGCTTAGTAGTAGTCTAGTAATAAAGTCTATACTAATTTCCTAAAATAGGTAGTAGTAGGTATAACTTTCTATAGGGCTTATGCCTCGGAACGCAGATCCCTTAGTATATATAGCACCCTATAACGTAATTATATATATCTATAGCTAAGTTTAGCTAATAGAACTTCCTTAAGATTAACTTAGTAGTCTTATTTGCCCTTATATAACCCGCCCTGCGGTTATTATAGTAGTAGTAAAGGATTTTAAGTCTTAGGGACCTCTCCTATAGCATCTCTAACCTTCCCTTATAGAATAAGGTTCTATAGCTATTAATTATATAGCCCCTATAATTACTAGCTAGTCTATATACCCTCTCTAATTAGGTCTCGTAGTATAAGTTATTAGCTTATAGTCTATAGATAAGACTTTCTATCGCTTTAGAGGGTTACTAACTATATACTATTTTACTTATTAAGTTCGGAATTACGCCGCAGCCCCTTCGCAAAAAGACTATAACAAATTCACCTAGTTTATAGGTATAATTTAGGAAATACTATATAGGTATTTTAGCCTATACCCTCTACTAGTTAAGGAAAATAATATAGGAACCCTATACGTTCCTACTACTTATAAGCAAACCCTCTAAATATTATAAAGTCGGACGCGCGCTATACTAGGGCTAATTATATCAGAGCTAAACGGGCTATTAAGGCTCTTATAGCCTAGAAAAGCTACTATATAAGATAACTTCTTAACCTAAAAGGTTAACCTTCTAGCAAGGTACTAAAGGTAAATACTACTATACGAGAGGTAACTCCTTAACTAAAGAGGTCTTTCCTAAGAGGTTCTTATAGCTAGAAGTATAAGAAGCTCTACTACTATAAGCAGGGCCTTATACCTCTCCCTCTTCCTTATCCCTTAACTATATTAGTACTAGACCTTATATATAAAAACGCTAAGCTTACGCGAGGTATACCTTTTAATACTAATAACGTATAAGAGCTTACTAGAGAGTTTAGTATTAATATAATTAATAAAACCCGCTCTTCTTTTAACTACTTTATTATATATAGAGAGTATATTATTAGTATAGCCCTTAAGAGGGCTCTTATTAATACCCCTAGAGGGGATACTTACTATTATATTATAACTAAGTAAGTAGACTTAGTAGTAGAAGCTAAGCAGGTCGTTATATACCCTATAGAGTAGCCCTTCTTCGAGCAGGTCTTCTATATTATTAAGGTAGAGGCAGCCTAGGCCCCTTAGGGCTTATTAGTAAGTATAGCTTATGCAGAATAGAGAGAGCGTTATTAATAATAGCATAGTAAAGATAGTAACGTCTTCTAGCGGACGAAGCGGTAATAGAGGCGGTATTAGTAGCGCGGGTAGTATGCGAGAGGAAAAGTTAATAGTTTTATAGTTTAAATAATTAAAAACCACGTTATTATTAATATAAAGTTAAAGATCATGAGGCTATAGGTATATATAAGTATAGCTATAGTTAGGAAAGTTATAATCACGTGACCGAAGGCTATGTATTATTAGGAGGCGCGGAGTTAGAAGGTCTGTTGCACTTGAGTAGGTAAAATCACTATGCAGTGGCCAGAGGCCCTATTTTGCTTATTATAAGCTCCCTTTTAACTTAGCATAGGATATACTACTATGCTATAGTAACCCTAGCTCTAAGCGAGTTCTCTAGGTTAATAAACTCTCGCTAAGTATTCTCTATATCTTCTCTTACTCTTTAGTATTAGGTTATTATAGCTACTATAGTTATAGTAGTATTAGTATACTATAGAGCGCTATACTAACTAGAGACTAAGGCCTCTCTACCCCTAGAGCTATTTATTTAAAAGGGGCGTTGTTTTATACTAGCCCTTATAGCGTTAATAAATACTTTTAAGGTCTCTATATTACCTTATAAAATAGTAATACTTATCTAGAGGTTTAGTAGTAGGTTACTAATAAACCCTAGCTTCTTTACTAGGGTTAGGAGTATATTACTATATTTTACCTCCCTCTTTATATAATCTAGCCTCTTAAATAGCCTATCTACTAGGTTTATAACCCCTAACTTATACTCTAGGTTAAAGTTAAATACTAAGAGTTTATATACTTATCTAGCGAGCTTTCTCTAAAAGTCCCGCGCTAATATACTAATAACTGCCTTTAATACCTAGTGATCTATTAGGATTATAAACTTCTTTAATATACCCTAAAGGTAGTAAGCTTAGTAGTCTAGGCTTTTAACTATAGCGAGAAGCTCTTATTAGCCCACTCCCTAATACTACTTAGTATTACTAAGCTTTTATAAATAATAAGTAACTAGTTACTACTAGCTATTAATATATTATAATAGGATACTAGATATAGCTTTTATCGAAGTATCTATCTTAACCCTTATATTGCGGGTTAGGTCCTAATATTAGAGAATAGTTACTAAGTAGAAGGCGGCTTAGAGCTATTTAAAGGCTTATTAGGCCTCTTCTAGCTAATAAAATTCGCTCCCCTTCTTATTATTCTTACTACCCTTTAGTAGGGATATTATAGGGGCTATAATACCTAAATAGCTTATAATAAACTTATAATAGAAATTATAAAATCCTAGGAAGACTTAGATCTCCTTATATATCTTAGGTAGCTTCTATTTAGTAATAGCTTAGATATAGGTTTAGTCTATTAATATACCTTTAGGTATAATAATATATCCTAGGAACTCTATTTATTATTAGTAGAACTTATACTTACTAAGCTTAATATATAGCGCTTACTAGCAAAGCCTATAGAGTACTTAGCGAAGGTCTTTTATATACTACTCTCTTATTTTAGAGTAAATTATAATATTATCTATATAAGTAATATAATAAGTATCTAGTAGCTTAGCGAGCGCTTAGTAAATATATATCTAGAATATTACTAGGGCGTTTATAAGTCTAAATAGTATAATAATATATTTCAAGTGCTTATAATAAGTCCTAAAAGCTATCTTCTAGTAGTCTTTTAGCTTAATATAGATATAGTAATATATATCTTAAAGGTTAATCTTTAAGATCTATTTCGCTCCCTAAAGCCTATCTAATAGCTTACTAATAAAGGGGAGTAGATATTAGTTCTTTAGTATTACCTTATTAAAGCTTTAATAATCTATATAAAGGTATAAGGATCTATCCTTCTTAGGTATAAAGAGAATAGGGGCGCTTATCTCGCTTATTAAGCGTTAAATCTACCCTATTACTTAGTTATTAGTAATATATTAGTAGAGCTCCTCTAGCTAGTACTTATTTAGTAGGTAGATAGGCTTATATAGAGGTTTCTTCCCTTTAACTAAATTAATAATATATTTTATACCCTCTAGGGCTAGGTATTCCTTTACTAACTACTTATTAAACGTTACTTATTTACTAAGTAGCTCTAGTAGTAATTCTAGTTTACCCTCTAAAGCGTCCTCTTTACCTAGGGCCTCTATTAGTAGCTTATAGGGGGTAATATTCCCTAATATATATATAATATAGGCCCTCTAGCTATTCTTAATAACTTCCTATATAAATACTAATAGCTTAGTAATACTAAGGCGCTTATATCCCTAGGTATTTATCTAGGTATTAATTATAATACCCTCCCTTCCTATAGAGTATTATAATAAGAGGAGGTCCCCTGCTCCTTTAGGGCGGGGAGCCTTAGTAAAGAGTTACTATATCTTCCTTAGTTATCCCCTTAAGTTAATAAGGAAGAGGGTTAACTAGTATATATTCTAGCGTATTATAGAGGACCTATTAAACCCCTCTAATATAGGGGTATATACTACTATAGGTTATAGTTATAGGGATTTTACTAGTTAATTACTAATAATATTAACTTAGGAATAGGAATCTATATCTACTACTACTTTTTTTTTAATAACGTTCCAGAGAATAATCGCCCGCCCCTTTATAATATTTCCCTTTAAGAAGGTATCTAGTTTTAATATATATATAGGGGTTATTAGTACAATCCCCTAGCTTATTCGTTTTCTAATAAGTTAAGTTCCTTAATATCCCTTATAGATTAGATTATATTAACCCTCGCTTTTTTAGTAAACGCTTAATATCCTACTAGTATTTTATTTATACTTTATTATTTATCTAAGTAGTCTACCCTCCTATACCCTTTCTTCTTATAGCTAAAGTATACTAAGGGGTTAGATATTATAAGTTATATATTAGGGCTAAATATAGGCTAGCCCCTATTAGATCCCTATAACGTACTACTAATTAGTTAGTAAGGTATTAGGCTCTAGGAACCTCGCGTAGTTCTATAGCTAGAGCTCTACTAACCCCCCCTTTAGCTTACCCTTACTTTAGGGGGGACCCTTAGTATATACTCTTTACTTATATATTACTTCCTACTTTCGCTCTATAGGGTCTCGCTACCCTATTAGTAATATATCTCCTATAGGCGTTCTATTTCTATAGCTATATCCCTTAGTCTTTATATTTTAACCTTCTAATATTTAAGCTCCTTATATAAAAAGGGGGCTAGTTAAAAGTATAGTATATACGCCTTAGCCTTGCTATCTTCTATACTAACTATACCTAAGTTCTAATATATTACTTACTATTTAGTAAAGAACTATATTAATAACTATATTTACTTCTGCCTTATTATATCTAGTCTTTTATACCTCTACTCTTTAAGCTCTAGGTTAATATATTATTAGCAAATAAATACTATAAAGTTAGCCTAAGCTAGGTCTCCTTCTAGCCTAGCCCTATAGTATTACTACTAGGTCTATAGGGATAAGCTTATATTTATAAGCGCTTATTAGATTTATTACTCCGGCGTACTACTAGCGCGTAGTTAGTATCTATTAACTACCTAGATCTAGTTACTAACCTAGTCTATAGTAAAGTTCTTACTTATAATATAGTAGTTATATATAGGGGGTTTCTTATATTCTCTCTATAGGTACCTTATTACTAAGCGGTTAGCGAGTTCTTATAGTAGGGTAGTAGTTTATTCCTTATATTACTACTATTATAGATATATCTACTCTATAAGACTCTCTTACTATCTCTATAGTAGTCCTATTGCTTAGGTAAGGATACCTAAGATACTAGCTTCTTAGGGGGCTTTAGGCAGGGTGCCTTATTAGCTATTACTTACTATTTATTTACTAAGCGAGGGTAGGTTTACCTACTCTAGCGCTATCTAGGACTAGGCCTATCCCCTCGGGGTTATCTCTCCTATTATATTATTACTAAGGTCGTCTATCCCCCTACTATAGTATCCGCGCTATATTCCTTATATTTTAGGGCTTAGTAAGTAACTTATATTATATTAGCTAAGACCCTATTAGTTATATTCTATATACCTAGCTTAGAGTTTATTATAATTAAACTCTATTACTAATTTATTAGTATATTATTACTAGTTTATTTTAGATATTCTAACTAGCGCTAGTTTCTTAAATCGAGGTAGAAGTAATAGAGTTATAAGAGTATAGCTATAGGCCTAAACTAGGAAGGGCTAGAATACTAAAACGTAGGTATATATAGTTATATTAAACTATTACTTAACCTTCTAAGTCTCTAGCTTATAGAGTTTTCTTAAGGGTAAGTATATTTACTGCTAATTCGCCGACGTTTTACTAATAGCGTGGCTCTGCACCCTGCACCCGCTATTGTTCCTTATAGTTATACTTAAGCAGGTAAAATCACTATGCAGTAGCTAGAGGCCTACTAGTAAATAGTAATCCCTAATTAGATATAATAGCTTCTAGAAGCCTAAATATAAGGAAGATATATTTAGTTAGTAGTACAGCTAACTTATTAATAATAAGTAAATCTCTAGTGGGGATATATAGGGAGTATTTTATAAGCTAGTTAATAATAATAAGAATATTATTATATAGCTTATTTATTATTATTAGAGATAGTAGTAGTTTTATAATTAAGTTAATTAATATCTATTAGAACGGCTAGCTAGGTATTAGTAAGGGTATAGGTTTACTATATAAGAGGTAGTACCTTAACTTTATATATTAATATATTATATATATCTTAATATATTCCTTTATATTACTCTTCTATACGTTCTAAAAAACGATTTTCTAATCCTTTTTAATATCTTAGTAACCCCTTAATAACCTCTAGATAGTTTATTATAAAAAGCGTTAAGGACTTTATTTTAGAATAAGTAGTTATCTAGGATATATAGCCCTTCCTAGTATCTAAGGGTATTAGTATTATCTAGTAACTACTTTATACCTTACTATTCCTACTCCTTATTAATATAAAAGGGGTTTTTTTATTAAGCCTCTTTAACCTATTCCTAGAGCGAGGGTATAAGTTATTCTAATAAGGTATTTAGTAGTTAGATACCTTATTACTATATAGTACTTACTCTCTAGATAGTAGTCTTATTAAAGCGTTATAAGAAGTCTTATAGGAGCGAGTTCCTAGTTTTATTAATTTCTATATCCTCTAGGGTATAGTTAGGCCTCTATAATAAGCTATTAGCTAGGCTATAGTAACCTAGCTAGTATTTAATTTTAAAGTTAAATATTAATAGATCTTATAATAGCTAAGCCTAGTAGCTACTAAGTATCTTTTTATTAGTAAGGTATTAGTAACCTAGGTAGTTAGTAATAAATTAGATATAATACTAGGAGTAAAGTAAGTAGTACTATTACCTTACTACTATCTCCCTAATAGCTAGTAGGTCTACTTCTAGCGTGCTATATTATAATTATACGCCCTTAAGCTTCTAAGATATAAATACTATTAATTTCTATATATCCCCCTCTAGCTAGCTTAGTATTACCCTTATTATAAAGTCTAATATATTAGTTTCAACTTAAATTAGGAGTATAAGATTAAAGTAGTATAATATAAGTACTTTTATAAATAAAGTATAGAGCTAATAGAAAGTAACTAGTACCCCCCTAGTTATTACTAGCTAGCCCTTAGCTATATTAGTAAGTTAGTTAGTAAGTAGGCTATAAATCTTAGAATAGTTCTTAATAAATCTCCTATAAAACCCTATAAATCCTATAAATTACTAAATCTCTTATATTATAATAAGTACTAGCTACTTAGCTATTACCTAGATTCTCTTATATTTTATAATAACTCTATTTATTAAGACTATAAACCTAAGGAATTTAATTTCCTCTTTATAAAATTTATACTTATTAGGGTTTATATAGAGGCTATTAGCTTCTAACTAGGTAATTACCTATCTTATACCCTCTATATAGGGGTTTATATTATTAGTAAAAATTAAGATATTATCTAAATATATAATATAAATAATATTAACTAGGCCTATAAGTAACTTATTAATAAATATCTAAAAGGTAGTAGGTATATTAATAAGCTTAAATAGTATAATATAATATTTATAGTTATTATATTATATATAAAATACTATCTTTTACTTATCTCCCTCCTAGATCCTTACTTAGTAATATATATCCTTAAGGTTAAGCTTAGTAAAATACTTAGCTCTAGAGAGCTAGTTAAGGATCTTATTAATTAGAGGGAGGGGGGTATAGTTCTTAATAGTTATTTACTTAAGCCCTTAGTAGTTTATATATAACTTTAACTTACTTCCCCTTTTTAAGATAAATAAGATTAGTACTATTATTAAGCTTATTAATAAGTAAATCTATCTTTTTTATAAGGCTTTATAAATATAATCCCTTAACTCCTCTAACTCCTTCTTAGCTAGTAAGTAAATAGGCTTAAATAAGGGCTTAGTTCTAAGCTCTAAGTTAATAGAGTAGCTCCTAGTAGTTCTAAACTCTAGTATAGTTCCTACTAGGTTAATATTAAATACCTTCTTAAAGTCCTAGTATTTTAATAAGATATTTATTTTAATTCCCTTAATATCCTTAGGGTCTTAGGTATCCTCCTAGTAGTTAGTAGTTAATATATAGTTAACTTATAATACTTTTATAAGTATTACTCTCGCTTTATTTTTAATATACCTAAGTTCCTTTATAGTTATAATAAAGTAGATATTCTTCTTATATAAGGGAAAGGTCTAGCCTAACTCCCTTTAACTAAGATTAGAGCACTCTACTATATACTAAGGGATCCCTAGGATAGTATTATAATTATTACTATTACTAATCTTAAAATTATATAAAGCTATCTACTAAATACCTATACTATTAGTTATTTAGGTTACTAACTTCTATATATTATAGTTAGATCCCTTAAATACTTATATTCCCCTAATAAGTTCTACCTTATTAGCCTCTAGTTAGGTATTAGTTATAATCCTCTAGTTTATAATATTCTTATTAGCTCTATAATTAATAAGTATAGTACTAGTCTTCTAGCTACTTATAAGTTAGACCTATATTATTACTTTAATATAATATAGCTAGTTACTACCTTATTAAACTATACGTATTACTACCTAGTCCTCCTCTAGTTATTTACTAGGGTAGGGTTTCCCTTTATAATAGGGGTAGCTATACCTTTTATAATATAGGTACCTTAGCGCGATATAGCCTCTCCTCTTATAATTATAATAGATACTTTCCTTCTTAGTATCTTATAATAAGTCCTTAGTATCCTCTTAGTAGTTATTAGTATTACTATAATCCCTATAGGTCTATCCCTTTAGGGCCTTAGTTTATCCCTCCTAATTAAGGGTTTAGCCCTCTAGTTATTATCCCTTATTATTAGCCCCCCGGTCCCTTACTAGTACGTTATATATTTATATATTAACTATAAGTTTAGTATTCCTAGCTCTAGTATTAAGATTAAGCTATGACTTTAGTAATCCGTTCGCTATAATATAGTACTAGAGCTTAGGGTTTAGCTTAGCTATTATATTAGCTACTTAGATCTCCTCTAGTTATTAATAGGGGCTCTCTACCTCGATCCCTTTATAGTAATTAATAAAGCTCTAGTATAATTACCCTAGTTACTAGTAAGTCTACTTAAGCTAGGTTTATATACTAAGGGTCTTAAATCTTATATTAGCTATACTATTAGTTAACTAGTCCTTTATTATTACCTAAGTAATATCCTTTACCTTATTACTATAGTTAATAGAGAGGTATAAGGTCTATTACTTTGCTACTAATCCCTTTAAATACCTAGTAGTAAATAATACCTTTTTAAGGTCTAATATAATCTTATTTATCTTAAACTATATATTAAGGTTAAATATAAATTAATTAAAATTAGTCTAAGTACCCCCTTTATACTTAAGTATTAGGAGATACTTCCCCTAAAGCTCTAATTAATACTTCTTTAATTTATTACTAATAACTACTTAGTAAGTAATAGGGTTATTTATTAGGGTTAATAGTTAGCTAGCCCTTAAGGCTTTAAGATATTCCTATTTATACTTTAGCTACCCCTTCTTTTCTTTCTCTTTAATAAGCTAATCTAATTTAGCCTCTATTAATTAACTACTTAATCCCTTATTAATACTTTTATTACTATCCTATTTAGTAAGTATCTTATCCTAGGTTTAGCTATTTAGCTACTCCTATCTAATAAGGGATCTTAAAAGTAATATTATATTTATCTCCCTAGTAAACTTATAAGTAAGTATTATATTATTATATATTATATTACTCTAATAATTTATATCCTTATTAATATAAGTAAGAGAGAAGAATATATTATAAACTAGTATAATATAGAGTAATAGAGTTAGTATAGTTAGGTATAGCTAAGGTTAAATATTCTTCTATAGCCCTCTAGTTAACTAAGTAAGGGCTTAGAGGGCTTACTAAGTAGTTACCTAATACCTCCCTATATCTCCTAACTCCTACGGACTTCCCTACTTAGCCCGTTAAGCCCTTTTCCCTATAATATTATCCTGGCTCGTGACATACCGCCCGAGGCACCCTGCGATTGTGTCGCCGTCCGCACACCTGCCGGTCCATCTCCGCTGAGAACGAACGTTTGGAGGGCCGTAAACCAGGTTCTAGCTAAGCGGTGTCGGATGTCCAGGGAGACGCACGCTGCGGAAGATGTCGACGACGAGGATGTACCTATCCGAGCTTTGTTGGAGGGCTGGGACGCTGTTGCGAATTCACGACCCCTGTCCAAGTTGTGGAAGAAGCTACGCCGGGTCGATGAGCTCTGTTTCATGACCTGCCCAAAAACCGACCGGCTGGCGATCCTCCGGACAATGCACCTGCTTCTTCAGTATCACTCCGATCCAACACCAAGCCGCTACGCGAAACTGCCGACGTGGTACCTGAAAAGCTACGTTGATAGCACACAGGATATTGCGTGCGACTACATGCTGAACTACTCTAGACCATCACAGGCCATGCCTCGCTCGTATGCTATTGACTTCTTCGTCTGGTAAGACCCGTGTATAGCTTGACGAGGTCGGAGCCAAATTGACCAGCTGTTAGGCCTGGTGTGCGAGAACGTTTTGTCTTTGGACAACATCACTACTGCAACAACTCCTTCTGGGAGCTTTTCGGGCCCAATTTTCACCTTCTCTGGGCGTACGAGTTTCGTGACACGTACAAAAAGAGCCTGGTAACCGGCAAATATCAAATATCGCCCTTGTTCGAGGACAGGTTTTCGGATGTCAATTCCTGGACCATGGGCATGGACTTCTTCACTCGCTTTCCGGAGCTCATTGCCGACATCCCCGTCTTTCAATCTCTCTCGCAGTCCCTCGTCCCCACACCCCCGGCAGCGACCTCGCCAAGAATGCCGCGGCAAGCTTCACTAGTCCAGCTGAAGGAGAGAGACGAGCGACAGTTACGTGACGGACGAATGCTCAACACCCAGCACGAGCCTACAGAAGACCAGCACAGACACGACCTCATCGACTGTTCTCAGACTGTGCAGGTCTACCCCCCCGCAATCTACAGAATGTCGGCCCCCGGTTTCATGGACGAATTCATTCCTCAAGGCTACGATGTTAACGCCGGTACTACACCCTACGGCCACATTCAGGGTTACTTTTGAGTGAAGCAGACCGACAGTAGAGACAAGACTTGAATCGTTGGGTCGTTCCTAGAGCGACTCTCACAGCACCACTTAGGAGACGTGTTGCAACGCGCGAAAATCATTACAGGCCTTGCCAATCCCCGACAGCTTTACCGCCTGAAATCCGAGATAGATACAGCTGATGGACTACGCCTGCCGCGCGATGAAACTCCGCGTGCTGTTGAGTTCTTGGGGCGGGGCAAAATATATCAAATGTGTGCGCATGAAGCCTGGCCGCCCTCAGCACGTCCCGAGAGCAAATCACGACTGGGTTCCATTGTGGCTTTCCCGGGGCTTGAATGGAGCAACAGCAAACAACTGCTTTCACACGGGAAATGCTTGGTTTCCGACCCCTTTCTGGACGCATGAGAGCAGGCAGAGAGGCCAGAGCCATTTCCACGGGCTGTTTGCGATTACGCACCTAAACATTGCCTCTTGCGGAATTCGCATAGCCAAGCGACTTGTGCAAACGATCAGGGAGTAAACAAAAAAGAAAAGGGAATGCCCGTCGCACATTTGCGCATCGATGACGAGGTTCAGACAGACTCATCAAGTCGAAAAGCACGTGCGGCTGTGGCGACACAGAACGCTACATGTTCCCTGTGCGAGGTGTATCAAGCGAGCAGGGCAAGCGGATAGCTAATCAGCACAGCACCGAGCCGAAGAAGACGGGTGGGTCGTCAAGGCTCGGGTACCAAGGTCAGCCGCAGAGTGTAAGATGATTCGAAAGCACCCGAGCACGTCACGTCAGAATAGGTTTGGTTCGCAGCCATGTGCCGCCAACCAAAAGCAGTTCCTGATATGTACAAGGGCTACGCATGGGTGAACCGGCAAAATGCTCTTCTGCCTTCGATTGCAGATGTCAGAAGTCAGCAATGTCCAACTGCGACAATGTACAAAGCGTGAAGGTGGATGTTGACGCTTTGTTCCATAGCCTATCACGGTACCTACGGTGAAACTTGGATGCTGAACCACTAAGTCGCCCATATTAACCAGTATGTCAACTAAACCGGAAACAGAGGCGTCTTTGGTCATACGTCAGCGAAAGAAATCAGGATCGAAGGCTTCGTACTCGTCTTGGATCTTCGGGTCTGGAGGTGGTGGTGTTTCATAGCGGGCATCGTCCCAGATGAAATCGTGGACATCATGACCGAAAGTTTCGCGCTCTGCAATGGCATGGAACACATCGAAATCCAGGAGACTGGCGGATATGCAGAAGCGTTTGAATCGAAGATGAGTGCGGACGAGATTAGCAAGCTTCCTGTTGCTTAACCGAAGCGATTTGAGGTTGCAATCGTCGAGGTGAGAGAAATACCAGGGCAAACATCTCGAATCGTGAATTGGCGAGGAAGTCGATGGCAGATCCAGACCCCGTGGAAAAAGTAAACCGAGTTGGGAGGTTGCCATAGCAGGCGGAATAAAGAAGCGAAACCTCACCTGATGAACTACATTGTCTATTTAGTGGATGACCGTGCAACTTCCGGCACCTCACTCACCGAATCAAAAGCATGTTGTTCTGAAATCCCGGCTGCATCCTCTGCCCGCATGATAGCTTACAATATCCCGCACTGCCGAAGTTCAGAGACTTCACCCGATTGCCCTTCAAAGCCATAAAGAGGATCTGGGGGTTCTGTCTCGAAAACCCCCTCCAATCTCTGCATTCCACCCTCAGTGTTCGACTGGGGCACAACTTCCACGCTGGGATTTCACAACCCTTACACACCATCATTAGCGACAAACAAAGAGGCTCGCCAACTAGCACTCCTTGAAACGCCTCAAGTTCGACCTCGTGATCCAGAAGAAGACATACTATACCTTGACACCAAAAACTTATACAGTTTCTGTCAAGCATGCGGTCGTGTCGAATGGCCCTCAGCCACGAAGCCCTTAGCACTCGCTCTTCCAGTGGCCGACAGAGGAACATGGCCACCGATTGCTATGAGATACTTGCCTCAGCTGGAATCCATATCGATCGTGCTGCCTGAGGTCTGGGGGAAAATCGACAGGCTCCAGCCCGTCCAAGTCCCGAAAGCCACTTCCAGGGTTCTCATATATCTCGCAGACGACGAGATGCGCGCTGTGGAGGTGACAGCGGACTCCGGGGCCGAAAGGATGTGTGAAGGATTCGAACCTGCACGGGAACCTTTTGTCTGGACAAAAGCCGTCGCCAATCCGGTTCAGTCAGTCAAGGAGGAGTTGACGCTTTATGCCAGGCAGGAGAAGCCGTCTTTTTGGAACCGTAAATTCAACAGTCTTGGTCTGAGGCTTGAGGTTATGTGTTTTGCGAAAGTTAATGGAGTGAAGATCGGATAACAAACAAGCATGAGTGGAGTGTATTGGAGACCTTCAGTTGAAGAACTACAGGACGACCACGTGGATAGGCTAGAAGCCCGGGAAGGAACGCAGCCTTGTTACCTGCAACCCAGCGTGAACCATCTCTACATTAGTGTCATTTTAATAACCAGTATGTTATAAGTCATCAACGTCTTGAGGGGCGCTATTTTCATGCGAGGACCGTAGCTACTCAGTACTGTACTGTTAGCAACAGCTTCACGAATCACCCGTAGTGCAGCAAATGACGACATGCTCTATTATCTCCAATCTGAAACCATCATCTGCCTTGCCCTCGTATTGCTGCTTCCTCTCACCGCCTACACCTCTCCTGCGGAATGAAAGATTGCCCCAGACATGGTCCCAATGTACAAGAATAGAAATTGGTTTAAACCCCAGCAATCGAGGCTCGTGGCTCAGATTTGCCTCGTACACCAGCATTGCCAGCTATGGCATGACGGGAATCTTCTCCTTGACCTCCACCGACCCGTCCTCCTCTTCTCATCCACTGCTCAAGACTGTCTCCGATTTCAACCATCATCTGCCTTGCCGTCGCTACTTTGAAATGCGGCTGTCCGACCAGGAAGCTGGCAAAGCCGTCAGGAGCAGGCCCGCCGATAAGTTGGAACGAGTTGTTGTTTTGAGTCCGTCACAACATGCAAAATTTCAATTCCGCCTATATGTCAATAACAACAGTCATCGAGTGCTCCAGTGTAACAAAGTATATATAATAGAACGTAAACGACTAATGAAACATAAAACATCAACGGTTCGCAGGAGAGAACGGGGCTGCCCCGCACTAAACGGCACCGAAGCGGGCCTCGAACGACTGAGACCTGTGGGAGACCAATTGGAGCCGCTGTCAGCGCATCCTCCGCCGATGACGCGATCGCGCGGCACAAATCCGCCATCACTTAGTTTACTGCCCTTTCCCACACTTCGAGGCAAAAAAACAGCGCAGCCCTGCCAGTCCGAGTTTTCAAAAATGACGACGCCAATGTGAAGGTCCGGTTCGTAGCTCGCGGTAATGCATGTGCAAGGGCCCCGGCCCGCCGTGTCGGGTCTTATTTTAAAACCTTTCTCGATCCCCTCTGAATGCCTGTTCAACTTTCTGAGCTCCTAGAAGGACTTCTGATACTCGTGTGTTGCCAGTGGAAATCTGCGGGGAGAACGATAGGAACTGCCGATTCAGATCTTATCCCGCCCATGCGCGGTTCCTCCAACTCTACAAATTCTCACCGCGTCACCATGTCACGGTACAGAGCTCACGACAAGGACAACGACGTCCCCGTCGTCGAGGATGCGGGCATTCGCGGGGTCTATAACGAGGATTCCACCTCGGCGGACTTTGCCTCCATCGACCCAGCGAGCGGTGTGAAGCGAGGGTTGAAGACGAGACATCTCAGCATGATGGCCTTGGCGGGCATCATCGGCCCCGGCTTGCTGATCGGTGCGGGCGGTGCGCTCTCCAACGGCGGGCCTGCGTCCTTGCTTATCGGATTTGCGGTGATTGGCATCATCGCCTTCAGCATCATGCAGAGTCTCGGCGAGCTGACGACACTGTACCCAAGTGGTGGTGCTTTCACGGGCCTGGCCGATCGCTTCGTTGATAAGGCTTTCGGAGTTGCGCTCGGCTGGAATTATTACATCATCTGGATGTGCGTCTTGGCGAACGAGTACAATGTGCTGTCTAGCATCTTTGTGTTCTGGAGCGATAAGGTGCCATTATGGGGATACTTTCTGATTTTCTGGGTATGGGAAGACCCTAGTGCGACTGATTCCCATACACGACTGACTATTCCCAGACTCTTTTCTTAGGCTTCCAGCTTTTGGGAGTGGAGGCTTTTGGGGAGGCCGAGTTTTGGCTGGCTCTGCTGAAGCTCATCGGACTGGTGGCTTACTTCCTCTTCTCTATCGTGTGAGTACACGCCGACGGCAACGGCCCTCGCTCGACGCTGACTGATGTCCAGGTATGCTGCCGGAGGAATCCCCGGACAAGATGCTCTCGGCTTCCGGTACTGGCGCGACCCCGGGGCCTTCATCGACGGTTTCCGAGGAGTAGCCAAGGTCTTTGTTTTTTGCTCAACCTTTTATGCTGGTGTTGAGTCGGTAGCGGTGGCAGCCACTGAGACAAAAAATCCCCGTGTGGCCGTACCGCTCGCGATCCGACAGGTGTTTTGGCGCATTATCTTCATCTATATGGGTTCCGCCTTCTTCTTCGGCTTAACCTGCCCGGCTAATGCTGATGAGCTTGTCAACGGTGGCTCTCGCGCCGTCAAGAGCCCCATGACAGTAGCCATTCAAAACGCAGGGTGGGAAGGGGGTGTCCATTTGATCAATGCCTTCATCTTTGTTACGTGTCTCAGTGCCTGCAACTCGAGTATATGTATGTATTCCGGTTATTGTCTTGATCGAATCGCTATCAAAGAGGACTAACTTTCCGTGTTCCTAATAGACATTGGCTCTCGAACACTACTCTACATGGGACAGGATCGCAAGGCACCGAAGATTCTAGGCAAAACTGATAGCCGAGGAGTGCCTATTCCAGCGATCGTCTTCACCAACCTCTGCGGAGCTCTTTCCATGATGAACATCAGCACTGGGGCGAGCAAGGCGTACTCATACATTGTGAATCTCAGCGGAGTCTCGACCTTCTTGGTCTGGGGCTCAATCTCATTCATCCACATCCGCTTCCGCCAGGCTTGGAAAGCTCAAGGGCACGCCGAGAGCTCCTTGCCATTCATTTCAATCTTCTACCCCTGGAACGCGTATTTCGGACTTGCCGCCAACGTCTTCCTCGCGGTCGTTCAAGGTTGGACGACCCTAGCACCGTTTGATGCAGGCTCTTTTGTTGACGCCTACATCCTTCTGCCTCTTTTCCCCCTCATATACTTCGGGTATAAATTTACTTTCAAAACCCACTTCTGGAGAGTAAACGAGATGGATCTGCTCTCTGGTCGACGGAGGGACCTGGACGAGTCGCAAGAGATTGTGACAGGGGAATACGACTTAAACAGACTTCCTTGGTGGAAGCGGCTCTTGAAAAGCTTTTAGACGATTGAAAGCTTCTGGCCCACGACAACCTTTGGAAACTTTGTTGACGGGGGCAAATTTGTTAAATTATTCGTGTTCTTGGGTACTTCGATTATCCCAACCTATTTCATGGACAGATATCCCCATTTCAGCGGCATACAAGATTCGCATCGTTGCGACTCAAAGCTTTGAATCCGATCTGGGGTGGTCGAGTTGGTCTGGTTCGCCAGGCTGGCAACTAATGAAGCCGCTCATGATCGGGACAGCCTTACCACCTAGATGCAGTGCTTCGAGTCGTCTCGTACCATTTGCATTGCTGCCAACCTCCACGTCGATCTAAACAGTGCTGTCTCGTCCCATCTCGACGCCTTGAGCGATTTCAAAGGTAATCGACCGGTCTTTCAGCTGGTGCAAGCTCAAATAGCTTGCTAAAGCACACGCCGCACTTCCCGTGGCCGGATCTTCCACGTCCCTTCTGATTAACCTAGTCCGCAGTTGATGCACGGCTCTTCCACGGACGTGCTTCGCAGCAAGGCGGACAAAGTAGTACCGACGCGTGACCCATCCAGCACCCCAACCATCGTCCAAGAGCGCGGCAGACAGCTCCGGCATCGCACCGAACCTTGCCGTTCCCAAAGCCTCAAGCGAGGGTAGTTCGATAAGAGCGAAAGCCATGCCGTTTACAATGCTGAAGAGAGGCGAGCCGGCCTCTGCCTTGGCAACCTCTGCCTGCGAGGCTGGGACCGATGCTGGATCGGGACTGGGTAGGCGACGTTGATGCAGCCGAACATCGTACGGGATGGCGGCTCTCAGAGCACCTCCTTCGATCTTCTCGATCTCGATAGGCCCTGCCTTTGCGATCAAAGTTTGTACGCCGCGCGGATGGAGAAAGGTGGCGGTCCCGATGGTCGGATGACCTGCGAACGGTATCTCCGCCTCGCGGGTGAAGATGTCGAAGCGGCGTTCGCTCGAGGCGGCTCCGGACTCGGCAACTTCGTGCACAAAGGTCGTCTCGGACAGGTTGGACTCCCGTGCAATCGCCTGTTTCTGGACATATAGACAATGTGACGCCGACCGGGACGGTCACAACCGCCAAGGGGTTGCCCTTGAACGGCGTTTCCGTGGCACGTCGAGGGTAGTAAAAGGTAACGCTGCCATTCTGATTTGTGGGTTGTCATGATGCCTTCAGCACCGCCCGTTCCCAGCGTAGCATATAACTAACGTTAGCTCTAGAGCGACCTTTTTCAAGGGGTTATTCCTCTAACTATAGTTCTAAGTAACTACGTTATAGCTACTCTTATTATATTAAATTAAGCTTTTTAGTAACTATAAATATAACTCTATAGGATATTTCTTAATAATTATAAGCCTAGCTCTAACTAGACCTCTAATTATTATTTTAAAATAAGCCTTTATTACTAAAAGTACTTATTAAAACTTCTTCTCTCTTACTTCTTTTTTTCCTCTTTAATATATATTATCCTCTATTATTTTAAACCTTCTATTTCTAAATAATCTTAATTATAATATCTTCTAATATAATTATAATAATATTATATTACCTAACTATATATTAGGATTTTATTACTTAATATATTATAATCTAAGCTAAAGGCTAAGCTATTAAAGTTTAGAAGTATATTAACCTAGATAATCTTAATAGACCTTTATATTTATATAAGACCTTATTAAAAACCCTAACTCTTAATATATATATTATTAAGTAAAACTAGGATATTAATATATAATACCTATAAGAGAAGAGCGCTTATAATTAAGATATCGCTCTATTTAATTAAGAGGCTCTAAAAGAGGCTACTTCTAATACTACTTCTAGGACTACTCCTAAGTCTATTAATAAGATATAAATAATAAATAAATTATAACCCCTTTAGCTTCTAGCTACCTTAGTTATAATAAATAAGAATATTATAAATATATAGGAGTAATACCTAGAGTATCTTTATTTACTTGCTATATAAGAATCTAAATAAACCTATAAGAACTAAGAGTTTAAATAGATTAACTATCTAGTTATAGAGATTATTACTTATAATATTATTATATTTATATATATAGAACTTCTTATTAAAAGGGATATAACTCTTTATAGCCTTATAATTAATCTTAAATATTACTATACTCTAAATAAGGCTAATACCCTTATTACTATTTAAGAGGAGTATATTTAAATCCTAGAGAAAGTAAATAAGAGTATTAATTCTAATACCTAGATTAAGGACTTTAGAGGTATTTATTTTTATATTACTTAGCTTAAGCCTCTTAAACTAAGTAATACCCTTACTTTAAAAACTTTTCTTTAAGTAATAAGTTATTACTTTATATTTACTTAGGCTAATATATAAATTATAGATATCTTTAAATAGGAATAAGTAGGGATATTAGTCTCTAATATAAGCTAATATACTAATATATTTAAGGACCTCTTATATAAGAATATACTCTACTTAAGATTCTAATAATAAAGCACTAGGGTCTTTATAATACTAGCTAGCTATATAGATAAAGCTAACTTATTAAATATTCTTATAATTAATAACTTATCTAGTAGTAAATAATACCTATATAGGTTAAGCTATTAATAACTAAGTATTAATTATAACTACCTAGAAGCCGCCTTAACTAGATATTACTAGAAGGGCCCCTATATATTAGTAATAAATATATAGATAGCTTAGATCTATAGCTAGTTAAATAGTAACTTACGCTTTACTAATCTTTATATTAAACTTACTTATAAGGGCTAACTACGCGCTATACTCTATAAGGATAAGAACTATTAAAATAATAAAAGAGGTAATAAGGGTTTATCTAAGAAATCTAATATAGCCCTAGGTTACCCTATTAATATAATAATAATTACTTTCTATAGAGCCCTCTTAAATAAGGTTAGGGATAATATAGTTAACTTAGATAAATAGTACCTAAGTATCTTTATAACCCCTTACTTAGGACCCTATATATTATATAAGTCTATAGTCCTAGATAACTATAGAGGGATATATCTAATAAATAATAAGTCCCTATTTATCTGCTCCTTAATTAAGTATTATAATAGAGAATAAGTTAATTCTAGAATAGCTTTATACCTAATTATTATAAAAGGTATATAGATTATTAAGAATACTCTTAATAGCTTAAAGATTATAAATATAGAGGATCTTATACTTTATAATATAGGATATATAGAGAACTTTTATCTTAATATTATCTCTAAAGCGCTATTTTAGAAAATAGGTATTTAGTATTTAAGGTATAACTATATACTTTCCTTTAGAACCTATAAGAATAGTATTATAATTAAGAAACTTATTAGGAAGATAAACCTCGCTTTCCTTAAATATAAGGCTTATTCCTTATACTCTATTCCTAAGCAGATCCCCTGAAATATTAGTATTATTATTAATAATATAAACTATATACTTATAGTATATAAGTATATCTCTTTTATATTATTACTAGACCGGAGCGATAATATAATACTTTAATACCTCTAGAGTAGCTACCTTAGCCCCGAGGCTCTTAAGTAGTTAGTATATACTACTTAGGGGGTAAGGATTAAGGGCTTAATACGCCTATAGTATTAATACTATATAGTTATATATATTAAATAAGTAATTTTAAGATAAATATTAGAAGATAAAGCGATACGCCCTTACTATAAGATTATATAAGATCTATTTAATTACCCTAAAGGCTTTAAGTAGAACTAGTAGCTCCTTATTATTAAGGATAAATATACTAGTTAGCTTCTTATATTTCTATATATTAATATGACCTATAGTAATATTATACTTACTCTATATATCTTTAAGTAATAGGTATCTTAATAGAAGGGACTTTCTATTTATAAGATTAGATAAGATATTAAGAGGTTAGTAATTTTACTTATAAGATATAGAGGCTATAAGGATTAGACCTATATAGAAGGAATAGAGGTTAAAATAACCCCTCTATATATAAAGGAACTAAATAGTAGAGGAGAATAAGCTAGTTAGGAAGTTATAACTTGAATAATTAAGATACTTATTATAGCTAGCTTACCTATAGAACTATAAGCTAAGATAGTACTAGTAGTAATAACGCTTTATAATATAAGCCTACTTAAGCGCTATAACTAGTATTTACTATTATAGATTAAAGAAGAGTAGTTCTAGTAGTATCTTTACTAGTAATAGCCTAATAATAGAGTAGCCCTAACTTATAACCTTTACCCTTACTAGGGATATATATATACCTATACCTACTATATATATCCCCTTATGAGGGAATAAGAGAGGGGAATTAATAGGAGAGACTTTAAAGTAGTAATATAGGGATATATTAAATACCTAGTAGGATATATTCTAAATACTAATAACTTAGATAAAGTCTGGATCCCTAAATTATAAATAGTTATTATTATATAGGATATAATGTTTAATAAATAGACTTTTTATATAAAGGATAATATAAAAAAGGCTATTCTAGAAAGTATTATTTATAAGATAGTAGAAGAGATAAAAAAGCTTATATTATGAATTAACTTTAAACTTTAGATCCTAGGTATTATAAATAAGAATAAAGCTATATTAATACTTATAACTAAATAATTACTTATACTAACCCTTATTCTTATAACTAAGTCTCTAAATAGAAGAATCCTAAAACTTCTAAAGGGATAAGTAAGTTTAAAAGGGGGGTAGCTATTATCCCTTAATCTTATACTAGAGCTAGATAAAAGCCTAGCTTTAATAAATAGAGTAGTAAGTATAATATATATATTAGAAATAAATTATATATATAAAGCTATTAGAGAAGTTAATTCTAAAGGGGAATAGATCAAGAACTATATTAGAGTTAACTTACTCCTTATTTTATAAGATATTTCTAAAGTAAGTAAGTATAATAAGAATAAACCTTTAGATAGGAAGTTTTTAAATCTATTAATATAGCTATACTAGGATAGTAAAGAGAGAGCTAATATTAAATAAAGGTTTAACTAAGTATATAACGAGGAGAACTATAGCTAAACTTATTAAAACTAATAACTATATAATCTACTACCTAGTAACTTATAACTAGGAATAAAGGGCCTCTAGCCACTGCATAGTGATTTCACCTGCTCAAGTGCAACAGACCTTCTAACTCCGCGCCTCCTAACAATATATAGCCTTCGGTTATGTGATCGTAACTTTCCTAACTATAGCTATACTTATACGTACCCATAGCCTTACGATCTTTAACTTCATATTAATAATAACGTGGTTTTTAATTATTTAATAGACTACGAAACTATTGACTTTTCCTCTCGCGCACTACCTGCGCTGCTAATACCGCCTCTATTACTACTTTATCCGCTAGAAGTCGTTACTATCTTTAGTAAGCAGCGTCCTATATATTAGCTATTTTAGACTTTATTAATTTATATAGTTAAAGCAGTCCTCTTATTCGATCGGGTTAGCTAACGCCTTCCTAGCTATACTATTATTAGTAATGCTCTCTCTATTAGTCGGCATAAGCTATACTCACCGACCCCTAAGGGGCCTAGGCTACCTCTGCCTTAATAGTATAGAGGACCTGCTTAAAGAAGGGCTACTCTATAGGGTATATAACGACCCGCCTAGCTTCTATTACTAAGTCTACTTACTTAGCTATAATATAATAGCAAGTATCCCCTCTAGGGGTATTAATAAGAGCCCTCTTAAGAGCTATATTAATAATACGCTCTCTATATATAATAGAGTAGTTAAAAAAGGAGTAGGTTTTATTAATTATATTAATACTAAACTCTCTAATAAGCTCTCGCGCGTTATTAGTATTAAAAGGCGTGCCTCGCATAGGCTTAGCGTTTTTATATATAAGGTCTAGTGCTAATATAGTTAAGGGATAAGAATAAGGAAGAGGGAGAGGTATAAGGCCCTACTTATAGTTATAGAGCTTCTTATACTTCTAGCTATAAGAACCTCTTAGGAAAGACCTCTTTAGTTAAAGAGTTACCTCTTATATAGTAGCGTTTACCTTACTAGAAGGTTAACCTTTTAGGTTAAGGAGTTATCTCGTATAATAGCTTTTATAGCGCCTTATTAAAAGGTTTAGCGAGGGCGTTACTACGAGAGCCTTAGTAGCCCGTTTAGCTCTAATATAATTAGCCCTAGTGCGGCGCGCGTCCGACTCTATATAGTGATATTTAGAGGGTTTACTTATAAGTAGTAGGAATATATAGGGTTCCTATATTATTTTCCTTAACTAGTAGAGGGTATAGGTTAAAATACCTATATAGTATTTCCCGAATTATACCTGCAAACTAGGT
>JAVHLU010001066.1:0-38808 GCA_036785755.1 Colletotrichum ledebouriae
TTTCTCCCCCCCCCCCCCCCCCCCCCCCTTCCAACCCAAAAAAAAAAAAAAAAAAAAAAACGTGTAAGTTAGTTTACGAAAGCGCGAAAGTATTTCATCAGCCGACGTTGCAAAGGTTGCTGTCGGTTCGCGGAACGACTGAATACGGTATACGGAAGATCTTGGTCCTCCCTCTCGAACTCTGCGTCGATCCGGAATACTTAACTCGCATGAACTCCAATTTTACTATATTGCTATAAAGTAATACGACGCAGGGCACGTATGAATCCAGGTTGCTGGGAACGACCGGAAGGAGTGCCATTTTGCGGCTCCCAGGCGAACCGAATCAACTCTCCGCGCTAGCTTTCCGTTCGGTGAGGATCGCGTATGAGTCGGTGAGTTGCGCCGCCCTCTTGGCGCAATATTACCCGCCGGGCAGATCTACGTGCTCGTCCGGGCCGGAATCCCTTGAAATTGCCACACGAGTTGTGTGTGTGGCAGTAGGAACGGTATAATGCCACGAAATAGCTCGCAACGAGTTCCTGCATTCAGTTACCGGAAGACGCCAGATCCGGGGAAGTTGAGAAACTGTAAGACCGAGACGAGCGATGTCCCTGACCGATTTACCAGTCAGAGACGAGGTGGTGTTGCGACGAAGCCCGGTGAGCAGCTCTGGAATGCAAACAGGCGGGGAACTTGGGGAAAAGGGGGGATTGATCAGACGAACGGTGAGTTCAGGCAGGTGGTTCCTGAATATTGCAGATATCAAGGTCAGGCGTTTTTGGGAAGGCCCGGAAGAACCCGTGCTGAAATGCATCATTCCATGGTAGGTACTCGAATCGCAGTACGTTAGGGAAGCTTGGCTCGTATCAATGCAGGTCCGGTGGCTCTGCGCCAGGGCTCTGAAGGTGAGGAAGCGGGAGCTAAAGCCACACCGTTGCAAAGGCGGTGATTGAAAAGCGGCCGGGGTACCGCCCTGGGAACCCCAGAGTGAAAGATGAGCAGCGGATATATGCGGAGTGGGGGATGGAGTGCAATCCGGGATTTCTTTCTCTTTGCCTTTACGAGGATTCGGTGATTTGAGACGACCGAATTTGATTGACTGAGCAATGAGGTGATGTGCGCAGGGCCATGTTTCCAACTCATCTCCTAAGCACATCGGTTGGCGATGGAGGCTATCTTGCGCGCGCCAGCGTGCCAGATTTATCTGGGGCTTTGGTGTCCGGAGGCGTCTCGTGGGGAAGAGAACGAGAGTCCTGATGGAGGCGGCAAAGGAGTACCTTAGTGATTCCGGGGGGGAGTATTGACGACCTACCTACACAGGCAAGGTGAGGTTAGCAGAGCAATGCGCATATCGAGACAAAGCATGGCGCGCGTCAAGGCCTGCCTATCTCAGCAAGGCCACCTCATCTCACGATACCTGGCGGATATGAGCCCGTCGGTACATCATCCCCATATCGCTCCGTAGCGGTATTTTGTGCGCTACATCCAAGGCGGAGAAAAGCAAATTTGAGAAATAAGAACAGCTGAGGAGGCTGTTAGAGTCCAGCTCGAAATGGGAAAGAGGAAGCACCGAGAGCAAGGGGACGGGTTCGTCAGGCAGGCTTAGGATTAGGACCAGGCAGGATTCGGATCAGGAGGAGGTGGAGTCTATCGGCGGGTAGTCCCATCGTCACTGACTGACTGACTGACGAACCATGTCGCCATTTTCCTGTATACTGCTGCTGTAACCTACGCTGAGCCCGGTGACTGGGGGGGACGTCAAGCCTGGGGTTTGGGGTTTGTTTGAGTGGGCGCGAGGGAGCGAGTTTGGCCGAGACTACTAGTATCCTTTAGCCTGAAGCCAAGAGTCAAGGAGCCCTGAGCCACCCCAAATGAATGATTAAGGTACCTTGAAGCGACGGAAGATAACGCCAGGCACTGCAGGCCATTTCGGCTCGGGTTAGGTGATTTCGGCGGCCAGAGGGGCCCGGAGCCGGGGTCGGTTGAAAGACTCCAGGGCGCTTCTGGAAAGCAGGGAGAAGCCCTGCTTGCCAAAGCCCTCCTTCACCCCCGCCGCCGTCCCCCAGTCTGGGGCACATCTTTCGATGTTTCCCCACAGATAAGGTCACAAAGAAACACCTGCCTACCTACCTAACCAGATCCTGCTGGACCTCCCTGAGGAACCTAGCCCCTTCCTGGCTTCCCCAGTTCCATTCCGCAGGCGCACCTCGGAATGGAATGGGATGGGATCATGGACATGGAACCACGAGTAGGTAAGGTAGGTGGCTGCTAATCCGGCGCCTTTCGACAAAGCTGATTGACGGAAATTGCCCTCCAAAGCCCTTTCATCGGTTAGCGAAACAAACGAAAGTTGCTTCGCCTATCTGTATCTTTGAGCCAGAACCGCACCGGCATCTTCCTCACAGCCGCAACTCTACGGCGTTGGAGTAGTTCGAACGCTCAACAGTCTCTTCTACATATTTTGAACGAGGAACAGTCCACCTTCGGCATCGGTGCGGCAAGCAAGCTTCCCTTGAACAGAATGAAACACAAACAGCCCATGCAGCCGGCAGCCGCACGCCTGGAGGATTTCTTCTGCAAGGGCACACATCTGGAATACCGCTCGCGCGCAATCTCACCACTTCGGATTCGTTTCCGGCTCTCCCGCTTTTGCCCCTAAAAGCACTGCCACAAGTTTAGGGGTAGCTTTCCTCGCCTGATCCCGTCTAGACCGTGAGCAGTTTGCTCGCCGCCGGTGGCCCAATTCAGCCAGCGCTGCTTGACGTCGTCCCGCTTCTCCGATCTCCGCACATTTTGCCCAAAATCTCTCTGCTGCCAAACGGGATGTTCCTAAACCTGGAGGACGTCCCAGCAGCATAAGGCTGATCCGTGCCGTTATTTGGGTAGACACTGCAACATCTCAACGGAACGCGGGGTTATCAAGGTCCAGAACGACCCAGTGAACGCCTCTATCGCCATGCTTGAACTGTGATTGACCAACGGGATACCAGCCTGCTTGCATCTTCTTCAAACCTGGACAGCCTCAGTCAGAGTACTCCGGGTTATTGATTGTCTTGATTTCCTGATTTATACAGGTCGGAAGCGCGGCTTGAGGGAGACACTGAAATCGCACCGAACCCTGCGAAGACTACGCGTACCACCAAGCAAGCCGCCTAGTCTATTGAACTTATGCGCTTTCTCGGCTGGGGAAGCCCGGGTATTATGGGAATGGGACACTCGATAGCGGTCACGACACGATAGCAGCTTCGGACAATGTCGCGAGAGGTATGCCGAATGAACGTGGCTGTATCCTCTCGTCGATCAAGTGTCTGATACAGTTGCTTTCCCCTAAACCTAGTGCCGCACGCCGCGCAGATCAACTCGTATTGGCGCCGAGCTGCAGCTTGGGCACGACATTTGATCAAAGGTGCCATTCATATCTGCTCGCATGCCGGAGCCCGCCCCGGAGGACGATACTCCACTGCTTCACTGTGGCTCCGGAGCCAAGTCCCCTTGACATTGACAAATCCTGGTCAACATCGCTCGCGACAGCCTTGAATGTTCAGCGTATTAATGGGCTTATACCCGTGCCACGCCCTACTTCTGCGTATTCCGTAACCTCTACCCACGTTAGTAGGTGCTCACGAGCTATATAATTAACCTACCTATATAATTATAATTTTTTAACTAAAAGTTATTAGAATACTATTAAAATCATAATACTACCTAAATTTAATTCTTTTATAGAAGAGTATATTTATAAGGCTATTTAAGTAATTAAAATTAACCTTAAGCTCTTAACTACCTAGGTAGCTAGGGTAGCTAGGGTGCTATATTAGTAATTATATTATTAAATTTAGGGCTATAATAGCTTTATTAACTATAAAGCTACTAATAAAAAGCTAGATAAGGCCTAAGAGGTAGCTTTAGTAATATATATTAACTAACTTAATTATATAAGTCTCTATATATAATAGGAGGTCTAATATAATATAATAAACCTCCTCTTATATAAGGCCTCTAACTCTCGCACTAAGGGCCTAGTATTATAAGTTAGCCTTAACTAGGCTTTATAATTTACTAAGCGCTATAGCTTTAAAATAATAAAGTTTAAAATACTTAAAGCTAATTAGAAGAAAGTAGAAGATCTTGAGGTTATTAATAAGTAGTTTTAAAAGCTCTAGGAGATAATTAATAAGTATAAGATTTAGCTTAAGGATATATAGAATATAAATAAGACTAGATTTTAAGTTAGAGTTAATAAGGATATATTAGTAATTACTAGGCGCTATAGAGAGTATTACTTTACTATCCTAACTAACTATAAGTTAGCTATAGCTATTAAAGCTATATTAGCTAGTAATAGAGATATCCTAGCCTTTTTTATCCTTAGTAGTATTAATTATATAAGTTATTAATATAAGGTTAATAAGGTTTATAATAATATTATTATTAGTATCTTATTAACTAGTTATATAAATAATTAGTTAATGTATAATTAGATTAAGTATTTTTATAATTATATAAAAAAGTATTAGTATAGATAATACTAACTCCTTTTATTAAATAGATATAAATTATATTATACTTACCCTTTTATTAATTACTATAAGACTAATAATATTATCCTATTTAGCTTCCTACTTTATTTAACCTATCTTTTATAACCTCTCAATATTATTATTTTTTAGCTACTTAAGTATTACTACTCTAAAGCTATTAATATTATTATTAAAGAAAGCTATATTAATATTATAAAGCTAGAGTTTCTTATAATAATCTATAATATTTAGAAATAAGCACTTAAGCTATTAATAATTATATTAAGTTTTAAAAAGATAGGAATTTAATTATTTAACTTTATGAAGGTATTAAGTAAATTTACTTACTATTAAATAACCCTATTACCTCTAGTAATACTATTATATACTAGAGGGCTGAATTCCTTACCTTTTAATACCCTTATAATATATTAAAAAATTAATATAATTACTAAGAATATTTATAAGTTAGTAACTAAGCTATATAAGGCTTATAATAAGTTATAAGAGGATCTAGAGGAGCTTATAGAGGGTATTTACTACTTTACTTATAATACTCTTATATACTTAGTATAGCTTATTTAGACTTATAATAACCTAAGTAGGACGTAATTAGCTAAAAACGCCCGCTATATATATTAAATAAGTAAAAACTAAGCTATTAAAAGTAAAGGGGTCTTTATAAGGGTATAGGGTATAAGAGTATAGCTATAAGCCTAAACCAGGAAGGGCTAGAATGCTAAAACCTAGGTATACGTAGTTATATTAAACTATTACTTAACCTTCTAAGTCTCTAGCTTGCAGAGTTTTCTTAAGGGTATATATATTTACTACTAATTCGCTAACGTTTTACTAATAGCGTAGCTCTATACCTTATACCTATATCACGGCGCTAGGTTAGACCTCCCTAAATTTCAGGTCACGTAAATTGCGGGTTACGTGATTACTAAGCGACTCTTTAGCCTTCTAGGCTACGCTAGCCTATAGTTAGACTTTTCCCTTCTTTAACATAGAATCCACTTAATATAGCGTAATTAAAGCGTATTAACCTTCGCTTATTAGCTATTTATAATACTATTCTATATTTGTCTATTAATTCTCTAGAGATAGAAGTATAATATTTTAATTAACTATTACCCTAACCCTATTAATTAACTAACGCGAGTATAGCACCCGACTAAGCGCTAAGCTAACTAATCTATACTAACTAACTAACCTGAGATTAATCAATACCCCCCCTCTACTTTATTACTAATATATTAAACGAGTTATAACTAGCTAGCTATAGTTATAAAGCTATAACTATACTTATATTTAATACTAGAAGGCTCCTAGAGCCTTATATTAAAGCTCTTTAACGCTACTATACCACGCTACCTAATTATAATACTCCCCTACGTGAGGACCTAAAGGTTTTTAACCTAAATAAACCTATATATAAATAGCTTATTAATAGCCTATTTATAGACCTCGATATAAAGGGACGTAAGAGCCTAGCCTAGAGTGCGATTACTAAGTTATAGAAATCCCCTAACCTCCTTATTATTAACTATAATTACTTAGGTAAAGGCTAGAAGATTACCCTTACTCTTAATAATATAATATAGCTATTTTAGAATAACCCTGACTTAACCCTTACTTAGATCTAAGACTAGCTTATAAAGAGAGCTACTTAAGGTAATAAGTCTTAAGCCTTATATACTAGATATATTACTATAAGTAATAACCTTCGTACGCTATATAATACTACCCTACGTCTAGAATATAAGAATTAAGAGCTCTAGGAGCGCTTAGGCAATACCTATACTATTAATAATAATACTAAGTAGTCCGCTACGCTTAAGCGCTACTAAGAAGAGTATAACTAAGCCTAATATAACGTAGCTACTATTACTAAGGAGCGGGATAAAGCAAGGAATATTAATAAAGCTTTACTTTAGCGCTTTAAATATAATATAACTACTATACCTCCCCTTATAAACCCTCCCCCTAGTAACTATAGCGCTACGCTCTAGGCGATCTTTAACTAAATAATATACCTCGAGAGTTAGGTTTATTCTAACTCGCTCTTATTAACTATTAGTAGTAATAGCACCTAATTTACTAAGATACCTAAAGTCCCTATCTTTATAAGTACTAAGGGTACTAACCCTAAGTACCTAAAGTTTAATACCTAGCTCTTTTATATTAAAATATACCTTAATAATAGAGAGTATTATAATAATTCTTAATATTTTAAGTATATACTCTCGCGTCTTAGGGGAACTACTTATAACATCTTATCCCCCCTCCTTAAAAGGGACCCGCCTTAAATTATTATAATAGAATAGCTTATTAAAAAGCTAAAGGGTATCTTTATTAACCTAGTTTAGTATAATAAGGCTTAAATAAAGCTTAACGCCCTTATTATCTTATTTAAGGATATCTAGGTCAAGCAAGCTACTTTTATTAAGCTTACTTATAAGGCTAAACTCCTAGAGTCCTAGTAGCGCTAGAAGTTCTATAAGAAGCTACCTACCTCCCTCTAGACTTAGTACTCTATTTATTATATAAATAGCGCCCTTAACTTCTAGGATTATATTACTTAGGTCTATATTATAGCTTATATTATATCCCCTTCTAATACTTACTTAGCTAACTAAATTATTATATAAGGCCTTACCTTAGTAGCCTATACTAAACCCTCTAGTAGAGGAAACCCCTATACTTAAGCCTATACTAACTAGGGTTAAATCCCGAAGGCCTTATATAAGAAGCTCTATAACTAGGGCGCCTACTTTATCTATAGTAATACTAGCTATACCTCGCAGGATTACTCTTATAAGAGGGCTAGAGCTACTATAAGTATTACTAAGCCTCCTAAAGCTATTAGTAGTAACCTAGAGCTAGTAGAAAACTAGAGTCCCTAGCGAAAGTAGACTCCTTACTAGGGGAGACCTAAAGAGATTAGTAATTAGTAATAATATCTATTAACTTATAATAACTAATTAGTAGTAAATTACTAGAGAAAGAGTTAGTTCTAGTTTATAATATATATAATATTCGCTTTAAGGCTCTTCTTAATACTAAAATAAATAGCTACGCTTTTATAAATACCTATATAACCCCCTTACTAAGGGATTTTTATTATACTAAATATAATAAGTTATAGCGCCCTATCCTAGCCGCTAGGTTTAATAGCAAGCTATTAGATATTATAACTAATATATAGATAACTTATATATAGGTAGACCGCTAAGAATTAATATAAATACCCCTCCTCTAACTTAATATAGGGAGATACGACCTTATTCTTAGCTACTTATAGTTTAATTACTATAATATTAGCATATATATATACTATTAGCGCTTATACTAGCTAAATAATACCCCTATAACCCGGGACCTCCCCTAAATAATTATATAGGATATTAAGGACCTCTTTTAACCTACTAAAATCGATATTAAGTATTAACTTAATATAGAACGCTACTAAGCTATATTTAAAGCTAAGATATAGCTCTATAACGCTTAAAAAGCTATAATAAGTAAGATAAAGACCCCTATAAAGATCCTATAGTAAAGCGATACGCCTAAGGACTTAGGGCGTAGCGATAACTTATAGAAGATAAATATAGCATTAAAGGAGGTGCTAACTACGGATAAGGCCTAGCTTACGCCGCGCTAGAAGCTTAAACCCCTTAGCCTCGAAGCGTAATAAGTAAGGAAAGACCTTAATATAGCGCTTATTAATACTATAGGGTTTAAGAAAAACCTAAGATATATTAATATTAAATTAAGCTTTATATCGCTATATAAGCTCGACTTAATAATTACTAACAAGCGAGAGGAAGAGTAAAAGGGCGTAAGCCTACTAGAGGTTAATAAAGCTAAAAGCTAATACCTAATTAATAAGAGACTCCTATTATACCTTTAAAATTAGAAGGATTGCTTTAGTAAGACTACTAGTCACGCGTTGCCTCTCTATTACTCTTATAACTACTAGATTAAACTAGAGCTAGGTATAAAGGAGTAACTAACTTTCTACTTATTATATAAGTAGTTATTACTAGAACTCGAGGCTACTAGATAATACCTCCTTAAGAATCTAAAAAAAAGCTTTATAGCGCTAAGTAACGCTCTATTTATATCCCTAATACTATTCGTTTAAAAGACTAATAGCTACCTAAGGTTTTATATTAACTTCTAAAAGCTAAACGGGTTTATTAAGAAGGACTAATACTTACTATTACTAATTAATAAGACGCTAAGCTAGATTAGCTAAGCTAAAGTATTTATAAAAATCGATATCTACTAGGTATTTTACTAAATCTATATCTATCCTAACTTAGAAGATTTAATAATATTCTATACTCGCTACGGCTCCTATAAGTATAAAGTTCTACCCTTTAGGCTCTATAATAGCCTAGCGACGTATTAATAGTATATAAATAACACGCTTATAGAATACCTAGACGATTTCTATATAATATATATAGATAATATCCTAGTTTACTTAGAAGACCCCCTCTAGCACGAGGAGCACGTTAAGAAGGTTCTTAACTAGCTATGCTAAGTAGGGCTTTAGGCTAATATTAAGAAGTATAAATTTAATATAACTCTAACGCGCTACCTCAGGTTTATTATTATTACTAAAGGGATTAGCCTAGACCTTAAGAAGGTCTTTATAATAAAAGACTAGTAGCTACTAACTATAGTATATAGCGTCTAGTCTTTCTTAGGGTTCTATAACTTCTATTATCAATTCGTTACGAATTATAAGAAGATCGCTCGACCTCTTACTAAGCTTATAGCTAAAGACGCCTATTTTAGCTTTAATAATAACTATATAGTAGTATTTATAACGCTAAAGGAGGCCCTAATATTAGCCCTATCCTATATTACTAGAAGCCTAAACTACTAACTTAAGTTAAGATAGACGCCTCTAAATTAGTTTACGCTATTACCCTTCTCTAATAGTAACCTAATAATAATCTATAGCACCCTGTAGCTTATTCCTCGAAGATTATATTACTAATAGAGATAAACTACCCTATTTATAACCGTGAGATAATAGTAATTATCCTAGTATTAGAAGAGTAGAGGGCTAAACTCTCTATAGTTACCTAGCGTTTCGAGGTTATTATAAACTACTAACTACTACTCTATTTTATAACTAAATAGCTTCTAAATATCTACTAAGCCTACTAGTTAGGTATCCTAGCTAGTTTTAACTTCTATATCTAGTACTACCCGGGGCGTGAGAACGTGCTAGCTAATACCCTCTTATAGAAGAATAAAGACCTCTAAACCTAATAGGCTATCTATAAACTAGACTACACTTAGGTATTACTACTACTTACTTACCTATCCCTAGAGGTTATAAGTAAGCTATACTAGCTATTAGAAGCTACTTTAAGTAGTCCTATAGCTACTATTAACGCCCTAGAGCTAGAGGATAAGCTAAGAGGCTACCTCCTAGTTAAATAGATCCTCTAGTTAAATTAGTAACTAGATATACTATCGCTTAAGGTGCTAAAGATACTTATTATTACTAAAAAAGAGCGCTAGAGGATAAGAGATAGACTCCTAATAATAAATAAGAAGCTTATAATACTAAAAGAAGAGGACCTATATATAAAATTAATTTATAAAGCTTATATTTCGAGACTTATAATATACCTAGGCTAAAATAAGATTATTAAACTTCTAAAGGAATACTATTACTAGCCCTACCTAACTACTAATATTAAGTAGTATATTTATAACTATTATACTTACTACTAGGCTTAGAAGCTAGGAGATAAGCCTCTAGGCGAGTTAAGACCCTTATTAATACTAGATTACCCCTAGGAGTATATTACAATAGGTTTTATATCCTACCTACCTAACTACTATAGGTATAATAACGTATTTATAGTAATATACTACCTATTAAAGAAGACGGTCTCTCTCCCCTATTATAAGACTATTATAGCATAGGACCTCGCCTAGCTATATTATACTTATATCTTCTAGTAGACTAGTTTCCCTATTATAATTATATCTAATAGGGGCCCTTAGTTTACTTCTAACTTCTAGAACGAGCTCTATAAGATATATAGCGTAACTATATAGCTAAATATAGCAAGTTATATAGAGACTAATAAATAGATAGAAATTCTTAACTAGTACCTAACTTAATACTTATACCCGTAGATAAACTAGTTCTAAGATAACTAGAGCGAAATACTCCTTATTATAGACTTCGCCTAGGTAGTATTACTAAATAAAACTATAGGGCTTATGCTATTTAAAATCAAATAGGGATACCTACTATAGATAAGCTTTAACTAGGATTAATATATATAAAGGTTCTTAATTATAAAGAAGAAGATTAACTAAGGTAACGCCTAGTAGCTTATATAAAACCTCTATAGCGCCTAGTATATTACTAAAAGAAATATAGCTACTATCTAATAACGCTATACCTAAGCTACTAACTACTACCGCTAGCCTAATAACTTAGCTATAAGGGACCCTATCTATATATTAATAGAGGGATAGCGCCGGGAGAACTCTTTAAAGCTATTAATACTATAGGATAGCCTATAGCTAATTAAAGCTACTAGCCCTAGGGGGATATAAGTACTAGACCTACCGAGGGAATATAACTACTACCTAGTATTTTACCCTAGTAAGCTTTAGAAGGCTACTACAGACCCCCTACTAGGTTAATTTAAGGACCCCCTGCTAATAGTTAAGCTTAATAATAAGCTAGAGTATAAAGTTATATAGATAACTACTAGCTAGTTATACTAGGGATAGCTATAGTATTATGCTAACTAGAGGGGCTTTAACTATAATCCTACTTAGTATAACGCTAAGAGCTTCAAATACGCCCTAGTAGCTATATAGGACTTCTATATTACTAACCTAGCCGCCGCGGGGCTACTAAAATACCTTTTAGCTTAGCTTTTAGCTACTACCTAAGATAAGGACCCTGCTACTATAAATAATAATAACGCCCTAGCGTGAGTAAGGAAATAGGAGAGGAATACTATTTAGGGAAGTATCTATATTATAGTTAATTACTATAAATAGTAATACTAGTAAAGGGGGGGGGGGGGAAGATTATAGCGCTAGGTTAGACCTCCCTGAATTTCAAGTTATATAACTTATAGGTCACGTGATTACTAAGCGACTCTTTAGCCTTCTAGGCTACGCTAGCCCATAGTTAGACTTTTCCCTTCTTCAACGTAGAATCCACTTAATATAGCGTAATTAAAGCGTGTTAACCTTCACCTATTAGCTATTCGTAATACCTACTATTATTCTTTATAATTACCCCCCCCTCTAAAGCCTTAGTCCCTAAGGCGTATTAGTAGGGTAATATAGCTCTGCGTTATTATAGATATTATTACTAACTATAGGGTAGTATCTCTACGCCTTTATTATATTATTTACTCTTACCCTCTACGCTAGATCTAAGTAGTTATAGCGAATAATATATTTTTATTTTCCTAGCGCGTTATAGGTATTTTTAAATTTTAATTATTATTATTATTCTTTTAATTAGTTACTAATAGTTATATAACCGTTTAGTAGTATAAAAATAGTAATTATTTCGCCTTATTACCTAGCGACTTAAAATATAAAAGGGTATTTTTTTAAGGTCTCTAACCTAGTTAGAATTTCTCCTCTTTATAATCCTTTTTAATCTAGCTACCTCTCTTATTTAAATACTTATTTTATAAGCTTTTATTATAATTATTAAGTTTTCTCCCTTTTCTTTTTTTCTCTTTTAATCTTACTTATCTCCCTTTCTAGCTTCTTACTAATAGCTCTTTATAATATCTTATATTATATATATAAGTATAGTTCTTATAAAATATATCTATAATCCTAAGATTCTTTCTAGTAATCTTACTAGTAATACTAATAGTAGCTATCCTTATTTTAGCTATCTTTATAAAATATTTTAAAATATTATCTACCTTTACTATATATATAGCGAATATATATAGAAGTATATCTATTATAACTTTAATAAGAAGAAATATATTACTATAAGTCTCTATTGATTTACTAATAGGGCGCTATATTTTAACGTTTTATAAGTCCCTTAGGAGCTTTAGAGCTTAGCTTAGATAACTTAGAATATATTCTACTAGATCTAGATCTAGTAGCGCAATAGTATCCTAACCCCTCTTTATTATTCCTATATTCTAGTTATACTTAGTAACTATTTAGTAGTATAGAAGTATATTACTAAGCTTATCTATAATCTTATTACTAGTAGTAATAGTTATAATATAGAGTAGCTTTAGCTCTAGGAGCTTACCTTAATCTATAAGTACCTTACGCTTAATATCCTAGTTTATATAAGCTATTACTTACTATTCCCTTGCTAATTATATCCTACTAACTACTAGTTTTTAAGTTAGTACTTTTTATAATAGCGTTAATATTCTTTAGCGCCTAAACGCTACCTAGCTACTATATATTTATAATAATAATCTTATTAACTACCTCTATAACGAGATTAATTACTTACTTAATAACCCTTTTATAAAGCTAGTCCCTATATATACTTATAAACGCGATATTATCTTTTTCCCTAGGTTTTATAAGGAGCTTTAAGAAAATCTCGCTAAGTATACTATTAATAATATCCCCTCTTACTTTATTATTATTACTAGTACTTACCCTATCTCCTATACCTCTTATTTCTATATCTCTACTAAGTATAGCTAAAGTAGTAGTAAAGAGTTAGTAAAGAAGACTAAGAGAGCTAAGGTTACTATTAATATTTCTAATAATAATAGTTCTAGTAGTAAGTTAGGTAGTAGCGCTAGTAGCAAGTCGGCTAGTAATTAGCCTATAGGTAGCGATAGTAGGGATACTAATAGCGCTAGTTTAGTAACTAGTTGCTATAGTAATTATAGTAGTGCTACTCGTAGTTATAGTAGTCGTAGTAGTTACCCCCGTAGCTATCCTAAGAAATTAATAACTAATTAAATAGTTAGCTCTTTTTCCCTTTTTATAGGATAATACCCCTTTTTACTATAATATTAGTAATAATTCGCTACTTAATTTAATTAATATTTTACTTCTAATTTAACTTCTATTTTATAGTATTATAATTTATAATTACTAACCTATTATAATAGTTTCAGCAACTAGTTATCTTACTTCTTATAAGCTATCTTATATTATCTATTAAACTTATAAATAGCTTCTTATATATTCGCTAAGTTCTCTATAGGCTCTTCTATATTATATTCTATAAGCTATCCTACTTATTTTACTAAGTATTATATATTATTACTAATACTTTGCTATATAACGATCTCTTCTACTTCTTATTCCTCTAGCTTATTCTTAAGCTCTAGGTATATAAGTAAGCCCTTATTACCTACTTAGTAATTATCTTATAGCTCTAGTAAAATAACTAAGAATATATTATATGTCCTTTAGTATTATAATAGTAAATAAACTCTATATACTTATATACTAATTAGTTCTATAATAGCTACTTATATAAACCTAAGCGCTAGTTTTTTATTCTTAAACTAGAAGTTCTTTATTAATAGCCTAACGACTTATCCCTAATAGTAGGTCTATTCCTTATACCTCGTGTTATAATACTTAGCTTATACCTTAGTAGCTTTCTACTACTATTCCTAAGCCCTCTTATAAAGCCTTAAAATATATTTAATTCACTCCCTTATACCCTATATTATAACCCTATTCGCAGGGGTTATATATTCTATATAACGCAGGTAGTAGCTATATAAGGCCTCTATTAGTAAGTAGCTAGTAGTGCTATAGTAACTATTATTATATATAAACTTAGCCTTAGGTAACCAGATAGCTTATTCTTATAGCGAGTCGCTAGCGTATACTTATAAGTACTTTTCTAATATCTAGTATATCCTTTTAGACTACTTATTAGTCTAGGGGTAATATATAGTAGAGAGGTAGTACTTAATAGCCCTCTCTCTTATAAATTCCTCTTAAAATTAGCTAGTAAGGAGCTTATTTTAGTTACTAATAATACCCTCTAGGGTACTATAAAAGCACTCGACTTATTTATAGATAATCTATACTAACTTAGTAGCTATTAGCTACTTTATTATTAGAATAGATATAGCGAACTTAGTTATTTAGTATATAATAATAAGAATTATATTATACTCCCTACCTTTATACTAATAGCTTAGTAGTAGTCTAGTAATAAAGTCTATACTAATTTCTTAAAATAGGTATGCTAGTAGGGGTAGTAAGTATAACTTTCTATAGGGCTTATACCTTAGAACGCGGATCCCTTGATATATATAGTACCCTATAATATAATTATATATATCTATAGCTAAGTTTAGCTAATAGAACTTCCTTAAGATTAACTTAGTAGTCTTATTTACCCCTATATAACCCGCCCTGTGGTTATTATAGTATTAGTAAAGGATTTTAAGTCTTAGGGACCTCTCCTATAGTATCTCTAACCTTCCCTTATAGAATAAGATTCTATAGCTATTAATTATATAGCCCTTATAATTACTAGCTAGTTTATATACCCTCTCTAATTAGGTTTAGTAGTATAAGTTATTAGCTTATAATCTGCGGATAAGACTTTTTATTACTTTAGAGGGTTACTAACTATATACTATTTCGCTTATTATAAGCTCCCTTATAACTTAGCATAAGATATACTACTATATTATAATAACCCTAGCTCTAAGTAAGTCCTCTAGGTTAACGACCTCTTACTAAGCGTTCTCTATATCTTCCCTTACTCTTTAGTATTAGGTTATTATAGCTATTATAGCTATTATAGTTATAATAGTATTAGCGTGCTATAGAGCGCTATATTAACTAGAGACTAAGGCGTCTCTACCCCTAGAGCTATCTATTTAAAAGGGGCGTTGTTTTATACTAGTCTATATAGCGTTAATAAATACTTTTAAGGTCTTTATATTACCTTATAAAGTAGTAATACTTATCTATAGGTCTATTAGTAGGTTACTAATTAACCCTAGCTTCCTTATTAGGGTTAGGAGTATATTATTATATTTTACCTCCCCCTTTATATAGTCTAGCCTCCTAGATAGCCTCTCTACTAGGTTTATAACCCCTAACTTATACTTTAGGTTAAAATTAAATACTAAGGGTTTATATACCTATTTAGCAAACATTTTTTAAAGGTCCTATACTAATATACTAATAACTCCCTTTAGCGCCTAGTAATCTATTAGGATTATAAACTTCTTTAATATACCCTAAAAGTAGTAAGCCTAGTAATCTAGGCTTTTAACTATAGCAAGAAGCTCCTATTAGCTTACTCCCTAGTACTACTTAATATCGCTAAGCTTTTATAAATAATAAGTAACTAGTTACTACTAGCTATTAATATATCATAATAAGATATTAGAAATAGCTTTTATAGAAGTATCTATATTAACTCTTATTTTATAAGTTAGGTCTTAATATTAGAGAATAGTTACTAAGTAAAAAGCAGCTTAGAGCTATTTAAAAGCTTATTAGGCTTCTTCTAGCTAGTAAAATTCGCTTCCCTTCTTACTATTCTTACTACTCTTTAGTATAGATATTATAAGGGCTATAATACCTAAATAGCTTATAATAAACTTATAATAGAAATTATAAAATCCTAAGAAGACTTAGATCTCCTTATATATCTTAAGTAGCTTCTATTTAGTAATAGCTTAGATATAGGTTTAGTCTATTAATATACCTTTAGGTATAATAATATACCCTAGGAACTTTACTTATTATTAGTAGAACCTATACTTATTAAGCTTAGTATATAGCGCCTACTAGTAAAGCTTATAGAATACTTAGTAAAAGTCTTTTATATATTACTCTCTTATCTTAGAGTAGATTATAATATTATTTATATAAGTAATATAATAGGTATCTAGTAGCTTAGCGAGCGCTTAGTAAATATATACTTAGAACGTTACTAGGTTATTTATAAGTCTAAATAGTATAATAGTATATTTAAAGTACTTATAATAAGTCCTAAAAGCTATCTTCTAGTAGTCTTCTAGCTTAATATAGATATAGTAATATATATCTTAAAGGTTAATCTTTAAGATCTATTTTGCTCTCTAAAGCCTATTTAATAGCTTATTAATAAGGGAGAGTAGATATTAGTTCTTTAGTATTACCTTATTAAGGCCTTAATAATCTATATAAAGGCGTAAGGATCTATTCTTCTTAGGTATAAAGAGAATAGGGGTACTTACCTTGCTTATTAAGAGTTAAATCCGCCCTATTACTTAGTTACTAGTAATATATTAGTAGAGCTCCTCTAGCTAGTACTTATTTAGTAAGTAGATAGGCTTATATAGAGGTTTCTTCTTTTTAACTAAGTTAATAGTATATTCTACGCTCTCTAGGGCTAGGTATTCCTTTACTAACTACTTATTAAATATTACTTATTTGCTAAGTAGCTCTAGTAGTAATTCTACTTTACCCTCTAAGGTATCCTCTTTACCTAGGGCCTCTATTAGTAGCTTAAAGGGGGTAATATTCCCTAATATATATATAATATAAGCCCTCTAGCTATTCTTAATAACCTCCTATATAAATACTAATAGCTTAGTAATACTAAGGCGCTTATATCCCTAGGTATTTATCTAGGTATTAATTATAATACCCTCCTTTCTTATAAAGTAATATAATAAGAGGAGGTCTCTTACTCCTTTAGAATAGGGAGCCTTAGTAAAGAGTTACTATATCTTCCTTAGTTATCCCCTTAAGTTAATAAAGAGGAAGGTTAACTAGTATAAATTCTAGCTTATTATAGAGGACCTATTAAACCCTTCTAATATAAGGGCGCGCGCTACTATAGGTTATAATTATAAGGATTTTACTAGTTAATTATTAATAATATTAACTTAAGAATAGGAATCTATATTTATTACTACTTTTTATTTAGTAATATTCTAGAGAATAATTACTTATCTCTTTATAATATCTCCCCTTAAGAAGGTATCTAGTTTTAATATAAGTATAGGGGTTATTAGTATAATCCCCTAGCTTACTCGTTTTCTAATAAGTTAACTTTTTTAACCTCTCTTATAAATTAGATTATATTAACCCTCGCCTTAGCGAATACTTAGTATCTTATTAGTATTTTATTTATATTTTATTATTTATCTAAGTAATTTACTCTCTTATACCCTTTCTTCTTATAGCTAAAGTATACTAAGGAGTTAGATATTATAAGTTATATTAGAGGGCTAAACGTAAGCTACCTCCTATTAGATCTCTATAGTATACTACTAACTAGTTAGTAAGGTATTAGGCTTTAGGAACCTTATATAGTCTTATAGCTAGAGCTTTACTAGCCCCTCTTTTAGCTCGCCCTTATTATAAGGAGGACCCTTAGTATATATTCTTTATTTATATATTACTTCCTACTTTTACTCTATAGGGTCTCGCTACCCTATTAGTAATATATCTCTTATAAGTATTCTACTTTTATAGCTATATCCCTTAGTCTCTATATTTTAACTTTTTAATATTTAAGCTCCTTATATAAAAAGGGAGCTAGTTAGAAGTATAATATATAGGTCTTAGCCTTACTATCTTCTATACTAATTATACCTAAGTTCTAATATATTACTAACTATTTAGTAATAAACTTTTTTAATAACTATATGTCTTTCTATTTTATTATATCTAGCTTTTTATAATACCTCTACTCTTAAAGCTCTAGGTTAATATATTATTAGCAAATAAACGCTATAAAGTTAGCCTAAGCTAGGTCTCCTTCTAGCCTAGCCCTATAGTATTACTACTAGGTCTATAGGGATAAGCTTATTTTTATAAGTACTTATTAGATCTATTACTCTAGTATATTACTAGTATATAGTTAGTATCTATCTTTAACTACCTAGATCTAGTTACTAACCTAGTTTATAGTAAAGTCCTTACCTATAGTATAGTAGTTATATATAGGGGGTTTTTTATATTCTCTCTATAGGTACCTTATTACTAAGTAGTTAGTAAGTTCTGATAGTAAGGTAGTAATTTATTCCTTATGCTATTACTATTATAAATATATCTACTCTCTAAGACTCTCTTATTATCTCTATAGTAATCCTATTACTTAAGTAAGGATACCTAAGACGCTAGCTTCTTAAGGGGTCTTAGGCGGGGTGCCTTATTAGCTATTACTTATTATTTATTTACTAAGTAAGGGTTAGTCTACTTACTCTAGTACTATCTAGGACTAGGCTTACCCCCTTAGGGTTATCTCTCTTATTATATTATTACTAGGGTTATCTATCCCTTTATTATAATATCTATATTATATTCCTTATATCTTAGGGCTTAGTAAGCGACTTATATTATATTAACTAAAACCTTATTAATTATATTCTATATACCTAGCCTAGAGTCTATTATAATTAAACTCTATTACTAATTCGTTAGTATATTATTACTAGTTTATTTTAAATATTCTAACTAGCACTAGTTTCTTAAATTAAGGTAGAAGTAATAGAGTTATAAAAGTATAGCTATAAGCCTAAACTAGGAAGGGCTAGAATACTAAAATATAGGTATATATAGTTATATTAAACTATTACTTAACCTTCTAAGTCTCTAGCGTATAGAGTTTTCTTAAGGGTATATATATTTATTACTAATTTGCTAACGCTTTGCTAATAGCGTGGCTCTGCACCCTGCACCCGCTATTATTCCTTATATAGGGCTAGTAAATAGTAAGTAAAAAATAACTTAATAATATCTCATAGGTAAATTTAGCTATATCCTAGGCTAATATGATATATTATATAGTAGCTAAGGAGGTCTTTAAATTAGCTATAGAAATAATATATTTATAATATCTTATTAAAAAACTACCTAGGGCATATATTATAAGTATTATTAAGCTAGGATATTAGCTTTAATATATATAATTACTTTAAATAGTATTTATTAATTGCTTAGGTAGGTAAATCGTATAGCTTGTGAGTACCTACTAACGTGGGTGGAGGTTATGGAATACGCGGAAGTGGGGCGTGGCACGGGTAGTCATATTTAATACTTGAAATACACCCTCCAATGGGTCACGTGGTGCGCCAACGACACGCTGGGCTACAGTTGCCCCGGACTCACAAATCCCACTCAATCAATACCAAAGTAGCAATGGATGCTGCGCAATAAGGCGTGCTGTCCCCCGCATGCTGAGCAATACACAACCCAACCACTCGAGAGGCGCTGACTGGATTGATGATTCACTAGGGCTTGAGATCTGCCCGCTGTGCAGCATAGCTGCGTCAAAAGTACCGCAGTGTTAAGCGCGAGGATGTCTGCGACACAATATGTACAGCACCGTTGATGGATCTCTGGCCCTGCGGTATCTGGCGCATTGATTCAACCGTCTACCAGGGTAAACAATAGTGCACCCAATCCATACGAGGCGCCGAGCGTATCTCAGAACATGATCTGGCGGCAATTTGCACAGCTTTGAGCCGGTCTCTAAAGACATGCAAGGCTGCGGTGAGGAGCCTACCTACCTCAGGCGATGCGTACGTCGGAAAAGGCACTGGACTTTTACTCGGGACGGATAATAGCTCAAGGAGCCGCCTCGTATGCTTGGCCTTGCCGAGGTGTCGCCAGTGAATACATCATACAATCCACAGTTTGCAAGGCACGGATACGGCCGGAAAGAACGGTTAGGATGGCGCTTCGCCTCAATCTAGGGATGGTCTTAGTCTACTTCCAGCACTGCATCGTCATGCTAGGGTCCTTGCACTGCCCACACTGTTGAATGGTCAAACAAATCCGGGGCAATCAGGCCTGCTACCTCGTCCACAATCCTGATGTAGCCTGGACGCTCTCTTGTTTCCAAGCATCGGATGGTGTCTCTTGGCTAGAAGTCGCTCTCTTCAGAATCCAAACATCCCAAGACGTCGACTAAATCTCTCGAACGGGAGAAACTATCACAGGAGGGGGTTGAGCAAGTGGTAGCTGATCTGTCCGCCTAGTTTAGATCAAGGCTCTAGTTTACCTCCATAAGGATTACAAACGTTAGTAATTTACTTTAGCCTATAATATAACCATATAAATTCCAAATAGCTAATGTTTTTTAAAGTATATCCCTCCTATAGAATATTAAGTAAAAGGGATATAGTTATAATAACTAAAGCCTAAATAATTTTATTATATAATATTACTTATAAGTATAAGTTATTAGGTAAGTAAAAGGGGTCTTCTATATATTATACCTAAGATAGTTAGTATAGGATAATGCTAACGTATTTAATCCTTGTGGAGGTATTGTTCTAACAAGGTTGCATAGAAGCACGCCTTTTCCCCCACAACCCCATAAAACGACGAGAAAACGCACCTGGAATGCTGGGGTGAATTCCGTGGGGCAGTTCGTGGGGGCTCACAACGTCGACACCTCCAACTTGCCCGAGTTGCCTGGAGAGGGTGTGCAGGAAATGGCTAGACCAAGGGCGGCGACCAGCAGCCAGCCACATGTCCTTCGGAGTTACGACAAGGCACATCATCGGCCAGATGTGCTCGGCGACCCGATATCAATCTCGGAGCGGATGGCGCCATGGCTTCATGTGTGTTTATGCGCTTTACTAATGTGCATCCGCAATACGCAATACAGCCGGGTCCCGGTTACACCCAAATCCGATTCTCAGCTTACAGGCCTCATCGATCGAGGTCTTCATCCCAGGGACAGTCGATCATGCCCCCACAATGTCATCATTCAATCCAAATTCGGCCATCTTTTCCCTTCCCCACGCCGAGACCTGCCAAATTCAAAGAGGGAGAAGGCAGCCTTGTTCACCTCCCAGCTGATCTCGGCGTATCTGACGTTAGCACATGGGCTTTGCTGGAAGTGAACGCCCTCACACCATTCCCGCTTCCTGGTTCAGCATCAGGCGGAACGGTCAAGTGGAAGTTATCGCTTTATTTTGTCTTGAGCGCCCGCAATCCTGTCTCAAAACCTGGGATCTCGTTTCGACGAGCTCATCGACAGAGGACTGATAACAATACGTACCTCTTTCTACAAGTCAACGCCGCAATCGGTTGCCTTCTTCAGCGACGTGGACGCTTGAGTTGGCAATAAACGAGGCAGCCAGCCAGCCAGCCAAAAAGCAAACTGTTTGCTCGGTTGCCGAAATCATTAGCCACTAAGCTGAGGCGTTCTCCCAGGGCTTTGGTTTTGATCTATCGCCCAAGCGGTCTTAGCAATGAGATATCCGCGTCATGTCTCGTCTCGTCTCTCCCGCATCCGCCTGCGTTCCGCGGTTCCCCGGTAGCATTGGCCGCCTCAGTATGAATGACGAAAAACAATGCCCAACCCTCTAACGCAGCCTCGCCCGCCTTCTCTGTCTCGAAAAGCAAATCGTCTCAACCCTCTTCGAATCGGAACACATTACAATTATGCCAGCTACGACATGTCGTACTTCCCAGACCACCTGAGTCCTTGCGCCCCACCCCCTCGCTTCGTGGCTTTCGTGATCGACTGGCAAAGGCCGTTTTGTTTTAACCCCCCCTTTCATCAAGAGACCACACAGAGTACGTACCGCATCACCCACCCATCTTCGGAGAAAGCAACCTGCAACCACGACACCGTCTCGCGCACCAACGCGCCCAAAAGTCGACGTGTCGTCTTGACTATTCTGGCGGTGAAGAGGCTTCTCAAGCACACAGGCGAGCAAAATTGTACGCGTGGACTAGCTTGTGTGTGTCTAGAGAGGCCGACGCAGCTCCCGGGGACCACCATGCTAAGACATCAAGTTGTTGAAGAGGCGCCAGCTCTCTCTATCTGGACTATTCGCCTTCTGTCGCGAACTAAGAACTCCTACTCTGGTCGCGGTAATCACCAGCGCCCGATTCGCAAGACGTTCGGTGTACAAGCGCCCAATAACTGAATACTTCCCTCCTTTTTCTTTTTTTTCCCCCCTCGTGCAGCGAGCGGACGCTAGGTTGCATCACCTCCGAAACCAGAATTGTAGATCCACTATACGGCATCAGCTGTCGTAGAGCAGTTGCTCTCCTGGTCTCGTTTGCGAAAAGAGGTGTGGTCTAGCATGCTTGCACCCGATGGACAAGCCACTACTGACGCTCTCACATGTGACGAGCCTTCGTAAACGCAGCCTCACTATTGACTATCCGGCTCTTCCCAAAGCATGCGACGTCGTTCGCGTGAGCGAGCGCAGCCACCGTCAGAAAGAGGCGTATGAATTGAGAAAGAAGCACGCACGACATGTGCCTTGACTCACCTTGCCAATCCAACAAAAAAGTCAAGGTCCCTGTGGCATTCAGCGACTCGACCAGAAAACTTGGCGGAGAGTCGCCGATCCGAGTCGTTCCCCGCTGGAGTTGCGCTCCAGAATCTATGGGATGTTTGTGTGAAAAAGCAGGATGAGGCACGACGGTGGTGATGTTGAGACCGGACGTGGCTGCTGCGAAAAGAAGGTACTCGACGAGAGTGCTCCGGTGCTGCCCCGGTGGCCCCCGGTGAACACACGGCGCACCATCGCACCTTGCGTTCCTGACCCAACCGACCCAACCGACCCAACAGCATGAACGCCACCCATCATCCATCCCTTCCAAGTTTAACATAAGGGAAAGAAAAAAGAAAAAAAAAAAAAAAAGGAGATGCAAAGGCATAGAGCGATAAAAAGAAAAGTAATCATTCCCGGGAAAATTTCCCGCCAACAAAACAAACACGGGGAAGCTTTCAAGTCTGGGTCCGTTTGACAGCAACAGGCCAAAACTCTGAGTCATCGTCAAAGTGTAAAGTGTAAAGTGTACGTACACATATTATCTCGTACCTTTGGTACCTTACACGCCCCCAAAAACCGGAGAATCCGACTGTCATCACAGCCTTGGCTGGGCTGAGCAAGAGGAAAAGAAGAAGAAAATAGGGAGAGAGCGGCATATGTAGGCTGTCCGCAGGCTCCGGTATCATGCTTTGCTTGGCCCCTCTCTCCCTTTCAGCTTTTTCTCGGCTGGTGTAGCCGTACGGAAGTACCGGGGCAAACTCTCTCCATCCGCTGGTCCATTAGGACTTGGTCAAACTCTTTTTCTTTCTCTCTTCACCCTCTCCCATGAAAAATATGGTCCCAAGTGTCAGAATCAACACTCATGCCAGGGACAGTGGGGCAGATTGTGATATCATCCCCCAGACCTTTGTACCCCTTCCATTTTGACACCTGTCTTGACCCTGGGGGTAAGCTGGGGTCGCAACTTGCACACACCTCTTTTACCAACACACCATGCCACCCACCACCCAAAAAAAAAAAAAAAAAAAAAAAAAAAAAAAGAGGCCAATGTTGTTCGTCGAAACTGTGCCTTGTTTTGGAGGGGGGCAGCATGGCACAATCGAGTGGTCTGTTTTACATAGTTTGAGGCTGGGGTTAACGTGCTTGACTAAGGTGCCGGGCTAGGTGCGGCGGTGCTCCTCACTCGCCCGGCAGGCAAGTCATTCTCTTCTCTCTCCCACCCCTTCAGTATCAAGGCAGCAGAAGGCCCCATCTCTCACCCACCGAAGGGGGAAAAAAAAAACCAAGTGCTAATGATAACGCCCACACCATGGTATACACACACTAGACTTGTCCCCAGTCTTTTACTTATGCAATGGTCGTCATCAAGAACGAGGACAAACACACACGCACACTACCCTCCCTCCCTCACTTCTCTCGAGGCTCCTGTTGTTTTCCCCAGTTTGAACCCCAGGCCCACTCCCCCAGTCCCAAGCCCCAGGCCCTAAGAGATACGCAAACTTGGTGGCTGATAGGAAATAATGGCCAAGACCGAGAGTTGGTAGAATACGTGAATGGGTGGAGAGGGCTAAGAACGAACGAGATTTCCAGCAAAGGAAGCGTGCGTACCAGTACCGGTACGCTGGGGAATGGAATGGAATGGGACTTGCTGTGCTGTCACTGCCACGGGGAAACGCAAGGGTTACATGTCACCATTGTCTTATAATGACAGCATCATTTTCATTTTGGTTTTTTCCAAGTTCTTTCTCCCCCTGAGTAAAAGGGTTCTTGATACTATTCCGGCCGCCTTGTGTTGCCTCGTATGTGAATCTGATCGAAACAAAATCCATACACATAAATGTTCTCAAACTTCCCTTTCCGACTTTCTTTCAAAACCGGACCGGACTTGGGTGACCGTAAACCTGCGCAGGGCTTGCCTTCAGGCGGCGTGGTAGGGGATTAAAAATAAACAGAAGAAAGGCGTTGACGTCCTGGCCCCCTACCTGGGCTTTTTTCCCCCCGCGGCGCTCCCAGACAAACGGTGCTGCCGTTCCCCGGGTCCGATCATCGGTGGTCGACTTTCGACTATGTGCGTGGTGTTGGTGGGTGGGTAACTGGCCTGTCACACACACATGCACACACAACTTGTTGCGACTGAGCATAGTTATTTACTCTACACCTGAAGAAAACGCGCGAGGCTTGTGATGAACACAGGATCACGGTTGTGTTCTAAAAAAGCTGGATAGGAGGGTTGATTTGAAAGTGGAGCTCTCTTCATATTCTCTTGGATTTGTTTCTCTCGAGTATCGAGAAAAATCTCTTGCGAGTTGTGTTGATCTGGGGAAGAGTGGAAAATACACCCAAACTTCGTCAAGCCATTCTAAACTGGCGACGCTCCGTAGAAATTTCAACTCCCCAGAGCGATCTGAACGCTGTGACCCTTGAAGCTCATGTCGTGAGCCCATATACACCATTTCCGCCCAAGTTTCCGCCGTCTATAGTTTGATATCTTTGTAAGAAAAGTTCCTGCGCGCGCATGGGGTCCGCCATCGCCTCCGCCCTCTCCTCCGCCCTCTTACACACGCCAAATACCCTTCCACCACACAAAACCATGAAGAAAATCGAGGATTGTGTAAACACATAAAAAAAACTTTGCTTTTCGTTGTAGATTGGGGTCGTGATTCCAGTCTCTGGTTGGGTAGGAAGGGGATTCTGTAAGACTGAGCTGCAGCCGCCGCCATAATGGGCGAGACCATCGCTTCTTGCATTATGGTGTGGGGTGGTTGGTTTTTTGGGTTTGTGAGAAGTCGTGATTGGCCACATATCCAGCTCGAAAATCCCAAAACGCCGTAATTCTTCTATCCCTTTCTATAGCCCAGGTCGTCAAGTCATGCCCCTTTGGTCGAAACCGTTGCCGTTACATCCGGTCCATAAGATCACCGCCGGCCACACTGCCAGTAGTTGAACTCCTGCCGCTCTGGAACCCATCGTTGCCATCAAGTAATTGATGAACCCCGATCTTGGGAACAGGCAATTTCCTGCTTGCGTCTGGGCGGCTAATAATGTCCGTCAGAGAAGCGCCGCTGGGGCGAGGGGTACCAGCGCTGGTAGGCGCCGGGGGAGGGAGGTAGGGGGTCTCCAAATGAGGCTCGAGAGGAGCCAAGGCAGGGGGGGCAGCGTGCTGCAGAGAGAGATTGCGGAGAGAAGGCAACTCATAGCCCATGGGTCTCAACCTCGGAGAGTGAGCGGGAGTAGCGATAGGAGTATGGTCCGGAGTAGGCGACAGCGAGTCGTGAGAGAAAGTAGGAGATGAAGGAGCCGTGGAGTTTGGCGAGTTGGGGCGAGATCGCTTTGCGTGGTGACGACCGCTATAATGATCATCGTGCTCGTCGTTGGAAGTGGACCTCGACATGTGGTAGGAAGCAAGAGAAGGAAGGTGGCCGCGGGAGCTGTGCAGGCTGTGGGAGTAGTAGGGATGATGTCTGGCAGCAGGGCCATGGAAAGGAGGCGCGGTGAGTGTCTCACGCTCGACCTGGTTTGCAGCCTTTGCGAGAATGGATATGTCCATGTTGTTGCCCTGAGGCTGGCGGCCGTAAGGGCTGCCGAGGTGTTGCGCGGGCAAGACGTACTGGGAGTACGAGTGAGGAGGAGAGACGTTGGGCGAAGAGAGACTCGAAGTAGGGGCAGATCGAATCGTCTTGGGAGCCGGGGGAGGGGCCATCATCCCATCCTGAGGCATATGAGACTGAGGACCCGAGTTGTACTGGTTCTTGCCTCGCCTGGAGTTGGGGTTGCTATGTATCCTCGAGTGGCGAGTGAGCTCGTCAGAGCGGGAGAACTTCTTGCTGCAGCCAGGGTACTGGCAGGCGTGAGGCTTCTCTCCAGTGTGAGTGCGGATGTGTCTCGTCTGGTGCTCTAAGCGGTGGAAGGCCTTGTCGCACAAGGGGCACTTGTACGGACGAGGCAGCTCGTTAGGGTTCTCAGCTGTCTGACCGGGAAGAGGACCCTTGGGCTTCAGCTCGTTGAGCTGACCGAGACGAGTGGTTTCCATGGCGTCGCCGGAAAGCATGTTGTCGGCCTTATCGGGGTTGAGTAAATTTGAAAAGTTGAAGGGAGACGGTTGTGTCTGTTGCATATGATCGCCCATTGGCCCAGATATGCAAAGCTGGGCTTGGGAAATATTCGATCCTTTTCCTTTCGGTTGTCGGTTTCTGAGATGAGGAACCGTATCGACTTGCTAGAAGATGGTTCCGAGTCAGCTGAGTGTTGTTGCTGATTGGCGACGGGTGGGTGAACTAGAGATGACCGGCTTAGGGTGGGTGAGGTGGGTGGTGTTGGCTGATATATAAGTTAGGCGAGAGTCGTAGTCGTGTGGGAGCTTTGGCGCTTGGGGGCAATATGGGGTGTCCCGGGGTAGTAAATCGTCAGCGAGGGGTGACAGAAAGTTGGCGTAGCAATTTTTTTCCAAAAAGAGGAATAGAGCAAGTCGGGAATGGAATAGGACGGGGCAGCAGTTTTAAATGATGGATGAGGGTAAGATGAGCGGCGGGTATGGTGCAGAAATAAAGAGCGAGGAGGGATAAGGGGGAAAAAAAAAAAAGAGGACGGGGGAGGGTGTGGATGCGCGGACGGTGTGGAAGGGGGAGAAGTGGAAGGTACCCCCAGTCGTTACGGCGGGTAGGTGGCCGGGGAGGGAACGGAAGGGAAGGGAAGGGAAAGAAGAGAACGGACGGGAAGGGGTGGCTCTTTCCCTGGCAGTGTTCCCTCTTGTCGCTAATCCATTCGTACCTCACCTGGACTTATGCTTGCTGCTGTGCTGGCTTGTGCTGCTGGTGATACCTTTACTTCGCAGTAGTATTGGAGCTGCTTCGGGTCCCCGTCCCTGTTGCTCCTGGCGTTAGGCAGGTATCTGTCCCAGCCCCAGGGCTTTCTCCATTGCTTGTGTTTTCCGCCGTGGTCCAGGGTGACACCTCCCCTCCTCTTTCCCCCCTCTACTTGTGCTTCTGGGGCCCTCTGGGGCACCACTGACACTCTCACAAGTGGTTACCTAGGTAAGGGTAATGGGACAAAGTCGCCGCGAGAGAGGAGATACTTGTGAAAAGTACATGGGAAAAGAGAGGTACCTGCGAGAGACGGCGCGGGTGGGAATACGGGACCCCCATGGATGGCCCAATGGTCCATATCCAGCGTCAACCTACCTTACCTGGCCCAGCCAAGCGCACCAGCACCAGCACCAGCACCAGCACCATCACCATCTGCGTGTATTATCTATCCTTATGCACTACGTACCTCTGTCGGACTCATTCTGACTGACCAGCCAGTCTCAAAGGGCAGAGAGAGACTCAGGGCTGGAGGCTGAGCTGAGGCTTCTGGGCAAGCCAAGGACACACGTCGCGATCAGTGAGAGCGAAGTGGACGATTTCCTTTCCGTTTGGAGCACCGCCAGACCAGTCACGGCAGCTCGGTAGGGATGTTTGTTTTAGGGGGCGGCAGCGGCATCAGAGGCCAGCCTGTGAAAGAGCAAGACCGGGTTGAGAGCGAATGAGTGCCAGTGACTGAGGTGATGAAAAGTGACTTGACTCACCCTCTGGACTTCGGAGCGGGTGAAGGGGAAAAGGAGGGGGAGGGGTGCAGTTCGGAGCGGCGGGGAGGGGGTGCGTGTCCAGCGAAGGGGTTAACCTCCACTGGGGACCCCACTCTTGGTTCCCCACTCGCAAAGGCCAAGAGGACGCGCTCTGTCCGTCTCCCGAAGGGTTACGTATCCTATAGGTACTGTTTAATGCTGCAGAAACAGCCTGGGGAGAATTGGGGGCGCAAAACGTACCTCAGGCAGCGTACCTTAAGTATCTTACGTTACTTGGACGACTACGCTTCTCAACATGCAACGTGTTAATCATTAGCTCTTGCTTGCGTTCCCTCTTATGCAACGGGCAGCTCGTCTTTGTCAAGAATATCGTATGGTCATGTCCGAGGGCCTCGTTCTGGAGTAAGACCGTCGCAGTAAAGCCGCAGTGGTCTTGTCGCAGCCCCCACCCCAGATTACCGCCGTGCGAAACAGCAGTATCCATCCAGCTGAGCGTGTGTGCATCGTACAGCCTCCCCTACCTAGTCGGTGTAGTGTATGTGGCCTCACGATGTGCATTATTCCGCTCTCAACATCTCCATGATTTACGCGTAGGGATCCTGACCTTCCTCTCCATCTTAGGCTTCACAGGAAAATTGTCTTTAGCTAGGGTTGGTCTGGCTCGTTGTGGTCTGTCGTGGTCGAGTGGGAATGCCTGCCTCATGTTGGCCTGCCTGTTCGTGGTCAATCCTCGGCCTCATTCGCAATATTGCCTATCCACCAACGACGTATCCGTATCGTATCGCCGCCGCTATTCCGGCTCGACGATATTTTCTTCCCCCTCCCCCAGCGTCCCCATACGCAAATTTCCCCCTCGAGCATCATCTCGGTCTACTACCGACACGTGCCTCCTGTTTGCAGCAAAGCCCTTGCGGTATTCCCTGCTGGAGCAGGCCAACGTGCAACGTGGGCTACCGCGAGAGAATTAAGAAAAATATCAAAACCCTTGCCTCCACGCCTCACATCCCGCTTTCCTTTCCCCAGGCCGCCGAGATTAGCCCCAGCGCAGCCCCGGTTGTCCTCTGACGACCCTGAGCCTGACTTCGCGATTGTGCGGGCGGACGCGGGGCGGTGAGGCGACAGACGTGGTGGCTTAGTCGTAAATTATCCCAAGCTTGTGCCACCGTCCATTCTTCTGATTGGTTAGCCGAGCACTGGAGAGCTGTTCAGGGAAGTAAGACTGCGAGAGGACCGACTGACACCACAGTAAACGTCCAAAAGAAAAGAAGCTGGGAAAAAAGAGCCCTCGTCACGCAATCCGCAGCACAGTGTCCTCGCCAATGGCACAATCCTGCCCGACCCTCTCCTCATCGCCAATTTTTACCCCTTGGGATCGGGGGGCAGAGCCTTGAACCGCGGGAGCCTGCATTTATTGACAAAAGGAAATCTGGGGGAGACGTTGTTCACCAAGATGTCCTTATTCCATCTCCACGGGGATTCTAATCATGCTGTCATCTCTCGAGCATCAGCTGAGGATGGACACTGACCTTCAGTCGCCTCAACTCATTACCGACATCGTTGATGCCATTGCCGCGTGCTCGTGGACAACCACCATATAACCATCATGGCAGACTATATGTCGAGCGCGGCGAGAAAGCCCAACAAGCATCAGCTTTGCTGCACTCCTTCTCCCCAGCCCGCTTCTTGTACATCCTTACTACTTACTAGAGCCTGCGGTGGTTCATACGCGAGCCCAGCTATCTTTGTGCCGGCCATGTCACAGGGCACAAAGCCGCCCGCGCCAGCTGATACGGCGCCGCGATCCGAATTTCTCAGCTCACAATGAGATGAGGTCGGGATGCCAATCCCGTGGGGGGGCTAACACCGCCGCGATCCGTCGCCGCCTGTCTCTCCAATAACAGCAATAACAGTAACTGCTTGCAAGGCAACCAGCAGCAGACATTGTAAACGAAAGGTCGCAATATGGGATTCAAATAGCAGCCCAGCTTGCGCTGTCACGATATGGCCCAAGTCCAGACCGGCTCCGTTTGTCTGGCCGTTCTTGCCGCCTACCTCTCTTCTCTCGTGTCCTTCCAAGGGCCATCGCACAACCGCCCAATATTCTGGTCCGTCTAATATTGCAACGCCATGGAAAGCGATTTCGCGCTCATTCGCGGCTCCAATGCCCGGGGGCCCTTCGGCGATGTGGGGGCACCGCAATGTCAAATTCCGTTTAGCTTCCCTCCTTCGAGATAAGAGTGATGAATCGGTACTGCGTCCCGACCACCAGAGGTGAGCGTCGATTTCCCATTTTGAGGCGATGAGGGAAGCCTGCAGGCGCATCCATCACCAGACACACCCAGGTAAGACCCTTCACGCATATCATCGATCATCTTTCTGCCTCCTTCACCGCAACACCACCTACGTTGCCGGTCATCAGAGCATCCGATGACACCCTTCGTTTTCTCAGCACACAGTCTGAGCGAAGACGATAACGAGTCTCGAAACTATTCTCGTCATCAACTAGGCTGCGTGTCTCAGCCGGACTGCCAAGGCTCCACTGCGTGGTAAGCGCAAGAAGAAGTCTTTGTCGCAGATGAGTCAAAGTTTCGCATCGTGACTTTCTTCAGCGCTCCCCAGCGCTCGACGAGTCGACGTGATCCGCAATAGATAAGCCGTCTGAGCTGGTTTCCGGGTCTTTCTGCGCCTATCGGATTGACACACCCCAGCCCTGTGTAGCCGCCACCTGGAATCGACCGGCGAACACAGGGTTGGCAGGCGCTGGGGTAACTCGGTGGCCCTCGGTAGTTCTTGGCCGAGGACAAATGGGAGTCTTGACCCTCGGCTTTGCTCGCTGGACAGGTCTGTCTGTGGATATGAAATTCTTTGTGTCTCGGCCAGCAATGGCGAAGTTCACTCATCGGCGGTGGATTCGTAACTGTCCCGTTGCCAAGTCTCGCTCTCTTTGCTGGCAACCATAAGTGGTCTTACGTTTCGCCGGTCCAGCTTTTCCAAATGAATTCAGCCGTCGCCAATCCCTGCAAAATGCGATTCCTGCTGGATGAGCGGCATAAAATGCTCCAGAATATGGACTTTATCTATACAACCAGGGTTCACCATCCACATTTCCAGGCAGGGTCTTGATTTGTGTCGGTGCTGATGATTTTGAGAGCCAAGACCCCTCACTCGAAGGAGGCCCCCGTGAACCAACTAGACAGCGCGTGGGGTTATCGCATCCTCTTCCTGATCTTGCCATCGCAGCCTCCATTTGCACGCGTGTCTTAGTAGCGCTGCAAGACGCCATCTCTCCGGTCGCCTAATCCATCCTTCAGTGGCGCATCCGTAACTGCGTTTTGAGCTCTGGCTTGTCGGATGGTCCCTAGTCCAACTGCCTTATCAAATTGAGACCTGACTTCCAGGCAGGGTCGATCCCCCGAGATGTCGTATGCGCTAAGCTTCATTCAGAATATCTGGGGGAGTCCCCAAAGACCCTGTTCCGAAGTTTAGGGAACAGTGGGATCTCTCATCCCCAGACTCAGTTTAGCAAAGATACGCCTACTTAGCATCTTTGAGCGGCAAGCTCGGACTAAGTACTGCGTCTCGCCGTCCGGTGCTTGCTATGACAGTCATGTCGAATAAATCAATGCCGAGGTGTCTCGAACCGAGTCAGGCTTTTCAGCATGGCGCTCGGACCTTCTGAACGCTGGTAACCTTCGGAAATAGGATGAGGTGATCTAACACCTACCATGTTCAGCAAAAAGCCTCAGAGAGACCTGGCGTTTGGGTGTAGAAGCGCATCATCAATGGCTTGGGTCATCGTCCTGCCGAGAAAGTCCAAATGTAGACGGAGGCTTGACGACGATATCTTGATCAAATCTTCCACGTTCGCCACATGCTTCCATATCGGCCCCGGATTTCTCCACGCAATAGAGGTCATCTGGCTGGTACGGACGTCGATTGCTGCACTTGCCCACTATTTGGGAGCATCAGGTGAAATGCCGGCCACTTCCCGGTTGTCTAGAATCTTCAGATAGGGCCCATTCATTGAAGATGACTATACAGGGCCCCTGAGTCCGGTATGCCGGGGTAGGCAGCTTTGAGTAAGGTGGTGCCAATACCTAGAGCCAAGTCGCCCGATTCCGCTTGGTAACCGTCACGCGTGTCCAGAGTCGTCGTGTTCAAACCTCCCATTCCGACAGGAACAAAGACTTTGCGAAATCCGCTCGAGAAATCACGTGATGAAAGGTCTTTGAAAGCTATGTATATACTAACGCGATTCAAAAGGCCTCCAAAGGACCAAAGCCCATTGACAGCCCACTGCGAGGCTGCTGAAGCCTCTGAGAGTTTTGCCGCCAGGTGGATGACTGGAGTTGTGAATTGCGGAGAATCATACGCTCATCGCACCATTGTGGGATATTGCGTACCACAACTGGTCGCGGGTGGCGTGCGCTCAAAATTTCCGACGGATTTCGCGGGGCGGAAACGATGATCTTGCATAAGGGGCATTTGTATGCGGGGGTTCTGAAGACTGCTGGCGTTTCCAGTACCGCAAAAATGCATCAGTTGCGCGGCTGTTGATTGTCTCGCCCAACAAGACAAGATATGCTCTGCGGCAATGGCGCGGAGAGAACCCCGCTGACCTGTTGCCGGCACGGCACTGGGGGAGTTCAATCCCTCTCTACCCCTGAAGGACTGCGCGCGATGTCTTTGAGGTTGTTTGACAAGTCTCTAAAGTCAATTTGATGTCTCGAGCATTGATACTGCTGTACCAGGTGGCCATTGGAAAACTTTTTGATGCCATTGGCAGTGCATTACCGCTCAGTTCCTCGCGTAAACTGAAGGCTGCCGCGGTCACCTTCTGCGTCGAGTACGAGATTCACTCCTGAGTCAGTACCTGACTAGACGGTCCAACGGAAATGAACCGAGCTTCAGTGACACACTGGATCTGCCCAAGCTTCCCCGGAGCGTCCCCGCAATGTTCTTCGGGAGGCTAGTGCGTTGCTATCTTGCTATCTGACCAGACTGCCTTGGGTGAAGGTTGACCCGAGTCTCCTTGCTGGGGCAGGCCTGTGTTTGAAACCAGCTTCCTGAAAAAGGCGACGAATCTGGGGCGTAGGAATGGACCGGGGATGGCGTTTGACAGGGGGGGGGGAACAGATACCCTGTGGGGACGGGAGAATCAGAGCCACGCCCATAGGCGTGGAAACCAGCGAGTGGTGTGCTGTTATGACACTGAATCCTATTCTTTTTCTGAGTGATGTCGAGATCCCGAGATTCTCCGACGAGCACAAGCAAGCAAGCTCTGAGCTTTTGTTTTTGTCAAAGCTGGTGGTATGCGAGTGGCGCCGCCGTGTCCTGGTCGTCGCAGTGAGACGCAAATAGACAAATAGACGGCGTCGAGAAATTCATTCCTCAAGGAGCCATCGCTCCGTTCCTATAATTCGTGCCGTTGCAAAGCTTTGAGTTTTGGAACGCAGATAGACTCCTCTTTCACATGTGAAAAGATAAGGGCGGTAATCCCCAGGGGGGAAGTTGGCCCCTTTTCCCGACCAAATTCGCGGATGATGTCAGTGAAAAAGCTTAGAAAACTGCAATTAGCTCTTTGAGAACTAATAGCATTCTTTCTTCTAATTTATAGAACACCAATATATGGAATTTTTTAGAGCTAGAAGTATATATCATATATCCTTACCCCTGATAACCTAGCACCCTTACTATATCCTCTAGTTTATAATCCACTTCTTTAGTATTCTAGGAAATTTAATATACCACTTATTATATAGCTAATTAATTTTAATAATATCCTAAGAATTTAAATATATTATATATTTAAACTCTATTATAATATTATTAATTAATCTAAAATACTTCTTTTTAAAATATCTTTACTATTATATAAACTTAATTACTATAAGATAGAACTATTTCTAATTTTTAATTAGAGTAATGTTATTGATAATATAGTTATTAAATTAGTAGTTCTTTTTAATACTTAAAGTGTAATAAGTATACTAATCAAATATAGCTATTAAGATATTTTAATAGCTTAATTTAGATTTAATTATAAATACTTATAGTTTTATTATTATATTTAAGTATTTTCAAGATTTATTTTATAACTTTATATTATTTATAGAGGTTTATAATATCTTATATTTTATTTTAAGTCTTTTAGTTTAATATTCTAAGTAAATTATTAAGGTAGTTAGTAACTACTACTAAGTTCTTATCCATTATTTAGTATAAAAAGACCCCGTTTTTTGCAAATATAAAGGTTACTAAGTAAGCATTCTTTCTTCTTTATAAGGAGGGGGGTGGGGGGGGGGGGGTAGTTCTGGGAAGCGCGTACCTTGCATTGCATATAGATATTATAATCTAGGCAGACTAGCTGGGCTAACTTAGTGGCTTTTGGACGCTCTAACGCTCTATTTATAACGATATTACTATCAATAGTAGGTATTATAGGATAGGAAAAAACTTACTTATATTATAGTAATTACTTCGGGGGACCTTATAGGGGTCTTTATACCCTAATCCTAGGTATACTAATATTCTATAAATATACTAGTATTATATATTATACTAGATAGCCTCTAGCCACTGCATAGTGATTTTACCTGCTTAAGTGCAATAGACCTTCTAACTCCGCGCCTCCTAATAATATATAGCCTTTAGTCACGGAATCCTCTCCTAACTATAGCCGCACTTATATATACCCTACTAGATAGCCTCACGATCTTTAACTTTATATTAATAATAACGTGGTTTTTAATTATTTAATAAACTATAAAACTATTAACTTTTCCTCTTATGCACTACCCGCGCTACTAATACTACCTCTATTACTACTTTATCCGCTAGCTATACTATTATTAGTAACGCTCTCTCTATATTAAAGCAGTTAGTATAAGCTATACTTACCGACGTTTAAGCCCTAATAAGCCTAGGCTACCTAGGCTGCCTCTACCTTAGTAATATAGAGGACCTGCTTGAAGAAGGGCTACTCTATAAGGTATATAATAACCTACTAAACTTCTACTACTAAGTTTACTTACTTAGCTTTAATACTATTACGCCTTATAGAGTCCCTTATAGGGGTATTAAGGTAAGCCTTCTTAAGGGTTATATTAATAATACGCTCTCTATATATAGTAGAGTAGTTAATAAAGGAGCGGGTTTTATTAATTATATTAAGGCTAAACTCTCTAGTAATCCCCTCTATATTATTTATATTAAAGGGTATACCTTACTTAGGCTTAGTATATTTATATATAGGGTTTAGTATTAATATAGTTAAGGAATAAGGATAAGGATAAGAGAGAGGTATAAAGCCCTACTTATAGTAATAGAGCTTCTTATACTTCTAGCTATAAAAACCTCTTAGGAAAGACCTCTCTAATTAAGGAGTTACCTCTTATATAGTAGTATTTACTTTTAATACCTTGCTAGAAGGTTAACCTTTTAGGTTAAGGAGTTATTTTATATAGTAGCTTTTACCTTACTAGAAGGTTTAGTAAGGGTATTACTATAAGAGCCTTAGTAGCCTGTTTAGCTCTAATATAATTAGCCCTAGTATAGCGCGCGTCCGACTTTATAATATTTAGAGGGTTTACTTGCGAGTAGTAGGAATATATAGGGTTCTTATATTATTTTCCTTAACTAATAGAGGGTATAGGTTAAAATACCTATATAGTATTTCCTAAATTATACTTATAAACTAGGTGAATTTATTATAGTCTTTTTGCGAAGGGGCTGCGGCGTAATTCCGAACTCAATATTATACTAGATATATCTATATATTATAATACCCTCACTTAACTAGTATATTATTGATTTAGCCCTATGTTATTACTCCCTTAAAACCTTAGCGCTCTACTCCTAAAGCTATTATAACTTTCTAATTAACAATTTTAAATACTAGCTATAATATATACCTAAGTATTTAATTTAGCCCCGCTTTATTACTCTCTTAAAACCTTAGTACTCTATTTTTAAAGTTATAATACTTCTAAAGTTATTATAACTTCTTAATTAGGTAATCCTAAACGCTAGCTATAGTATATATCTAAATCTATACCCTAACCTAAGGGGTATTATAAATATCCTAGATTAATAGGATTCTTCCTTATATATACGCTACGCGTATATAGGGCCTTCCCTATATATAGGACCTGCGTTTACGCCGCGCGCGCATAAGCCCTCCTTAACGTTAGTGACCCTCCCTCGCGGGATCTAACCTCCCCTTAAGGCTTTTTTATAAAGTCTTCCCTCTCAGAGAAGTCCTATTATTAAGTTCGGAATTACGCCGCAGCCCCTTCGTAAAAAGACTATAATAAATTCACCTAGTTTGTAAGTATAATTCAGGAAATACTATATAAGTATTTTAACCTATACCCTCTACTAATTAAGGAAAATAATATAAGAACCCTATATATTCCTACTACTTATAAGTAAACCCTCGTATAAAGTTATATATACGCTATACTAGGGCTAATTATATTAGAGCTAAATAGGCTACTAAGGCTCTTATAGTAACGCCCTCGCTAAACCTTCTAGTAAGGTGCTACGAAAGCTATTATATAAGATAACTCCTTAACCTAAAAGATTAACCTTCTAGTAAAGTAAATACTACTATATAAGAAGTAACTCCTTAACTAAAGAGGTCTTTCTTAAGAGGTTCTTATAGCTAGAAGTATAAGAAGCTCTACTATAAGTAGGGCCTTATACCTCTCCCTCTTCCTTATCCTTATCTCTTAATTATATTAGTATTAAACCCTATATATAAATATACTAAGCCTAAGTAAGGTACGCCTTTTAATATAAATAATATAGAGGGGGTTACTAGAGAGTTTAGCTTTAATATAATTAATAAAACCCGCTCTTTTATTAATTACTCTATTATATATAGAGAGCGTATTATTAATATAACCCTTAAAAGGGCTTATTTTAATACCCCTATAGGGGACTTTATAAAGCGTAATAGTATTAGAGCTAAGTAAGTAAACTTAGTAGTAGACGTTTAATAAGTCGTTATATACCCTATAGAGTAGCCCTTCTTTAAGCAGGTCCTCTATATTACTAAGGCAGAGGTAGCCTAGGTAGCCTAGGTAAATATTAGTAAGTATAGCTTATGCTAACTGCTTTATTATAGAGAGAGTGTTACTAATAATAGCATAGCTACGAAGGCGTTAGCTAACCTAATTAAATAAGAGGACTACTAGCGGACGAAGCGGTAATAGAGGCGGTATTTAATAGCAGCGCGGGTAGTGCGCGAGAGGAAAAGTCGATAGTTTTATAGTCTATTAAATAATTAAAAACCACGTTATTATTAATATAAAGTTAAAGATCGTAAGGCTATTAATAGGTACGTATAAGTATAGCTATAGTTAGGAAAGTTATAATTACGTGACTAAAGGCTATGTATTATCAGGAGGCGCGGAGTTAGAAGGTCTATTATACTTGAGCAGGTAAAATCACTATGCGGTGGCCAGAGGCCTATTATAAGCTATAATAGGGAGTAGCTATTTATTTTTTATAGCTTATATATTACTTAAAGTCTTTAAGTACTTTATAAAAAAGATAAATAAGGAGATCTTTCAAAAATTAAAAGTAGTCCTTAATAACTACTTTACTAAAAGTAATCCTTAATAACTACTTTATATTATATTTTAAAGTTTTACTTACTACGTCTAGTTATAGCTAACTCTATTTAACCTTAATAAGGGTATAAATATATACTAGTAAGTACCTATTCTTACTAGCTACTAGCTCTTATACTTATTAGAGGTATATATACTAATAGAGATAATAAGGGATAGGAGGTAAGTATACTATAGGCTATATTAATAAGTAGCTTTTTACTTTTATAGCTTATATATTACTTAGAATCTATAGGTACCTTATAGAGAAGTAGTACTAGTAAGCAATATTTAAAGAAATAGATTTTCTTATTAGGATTTATAGTAAGAATAATTACTAAATACGTAAATAGTATAGTAATCTCTTTATATAATACTCTCTTCTTAATATATAGTTTTTTATATACCTCCTACTCTTATTAGAGCTCTATATACTCAGGGAGATGAAGAGGGATAGGAGATAAGTATATTATAAGCTATACTAATTAATAGCTTTTTATCTTTATAGCTTATATACTACTTAGAATCTATAAGTACCTTATAAAGAGATAATATTAGTAAGCTATATTTACTTAAGCTATATATCTCTAGTAATAACTTTAAGCTCTATATTAATAATAAGGGCTAGCTTATGTATTACTTAAAATCTATAGGTATTTTATAAAGAAGATAAGTAAGTAGGTCCTAGAAAGCTTTAAAGTAATCCTTAATAATAAGAGCCTTATGCTATATTCTAAGGTTTTGAGCTCTGAGCTCGGAATTACGCCGCAGCCCCTTCGCAAAAAGACTATAATAAATTCACCTAGTTCGTAGGTATAATTCGGGAAATATTATATAGGTATTTTAACCTATACCCTCTACTAGTTAAGGAAAATAAT
>JAVHLU010001067.1:0-38805 GCA_036785755.1 Colletotrichum ledebouriae
TTCCTTAACTAGTAGAGGGTATAGGTTAAAATACCTATATAGTATTTCCCGAATTATGCCTGCGAACTAGGTGAATTTGTTATAGTCTTTTTGCAAAGGGGCTGCGGCGTAATTCCGAGCTTAATAAATATAAAGAAATTGCGCACGGACCATATAGTAATCCTAGCACGATTATGCTTAATAAGCTTAATAATTAGCCGCTTTATAGCTATGTTTTAGAATATCTTACCCCTTACTTCACGAGGGTAGGATTGATAACTTAGAGATAATATTATTAATATTTAATGATTTCTCTATTAATTAATTATAGACAAAATATCCCCTTATGCTTAAATTTATTAGCCTCTATTATAATATTAATTAGCCTATTAATACCTATTATTTAGGCCATTTTATCGCCCCTTTTGCTACCTATATACCTATTCTTGTACTTAGTATATAACTTACGTTTAATAAGAAAAATTAGAAAACTATTATTAGTTAAGAGATATATTTGATAGATATATTAAGGGAGTTTAGGGTAAAAGTTAAGTTTATAAATATACCTATTAATACAGGGGCGCTTAACTTTATAATCCCTAGTATAAGTACTATACTAGACCTAGAACTCTAAGTATAATACTAGAGAGTACTTAGTAAAGTTAGCTTTAGAGTGCTTATAATAGATCTCTCTTTCCATATAGGGCTATAGGTATAATTCTCTTATTATATAAATAAACTATATAAGAAGGGTATAGAGCGCTTAATATAAATTATTAGTATAAGCTCCTCTTTAATAGTAGGTTATAATAATAAATATAGGGATAGAGACTTAAATAAATAAGGTCTCTATAGCTATACTAATAGTAATTATACTAGCTATAAGAATATAGTTTATTTAATAATAAGTTAAATATTCTTTATAGCTAATTTATTAATTTTATAGAAATCCTAAGAATAAGTAATAGTCTTGAAGTTATTTATAGAGACTAAATATTTTGTAATATTATTCACTACTTTAGAAGCGCTTTAGATATATAACTTCTTAAGTAAACTTAATATAGATCTTAGAGGGCTTCTTTATATATAAGTAGATAATATAGGAGTAATTATACTTATAAAAAGGGAGTTTATAAATAATTATATAAAGTATATATAAGTTTATAACTACTTTATATAAGAGGTTACTATTACAGGCTACGCCCGGGTTAAGCCTACCTAGGCTCCTACCTAGGTTCACTACCTTAGGGAGCTACCTAGGACCTACCTAGGGCCTACCTAGTTATTCCCTATAGACTAGTAAAATCTCTACTAGAGAGGAAAACTTCCCCTTTTCCTCTTTAGCTTAAATAAATAGTATTATAATAACCTCTTATTAAATAAACTTAGGTCTAACCCCTTATATATTTAAGCTTATTACTATAATAATAATAATAATAGATAGAGCGCTACTCCTTACTAGTTAATAGGATAGTTAATAATAATATAGCTAAAACTTAAGACAAACTATTATAAGCTAATTTAATAATAGTAATAGAGTCTCTCTAGTAATAACTATACGAGGTTAATTAGGGGAACAGCTAATATATAGCTATATAAACCCCTATAAGTATTACTAGTAAGGTATTAGTAATACTTAGTATAATATATTAGACGCTACTACCCCTATCTCTAGAATCTTTAAGTAAGTAGAAGGAATATACTACCTAGATATAATAAATAAGATATAAGATTATTATATATAGGGGGTTCTATATTATAAATATAGAGGTATAATACCTTATTAACTCCTACTTAGATATTATATCCTAGTAAGTAGTTTCTACTTTCTATAGAGCTAGGGGGGGTAGAGGAAAATATAACCCTAAGGACTTTATAACTTATTTAAACTAAATATATAAGGACCTAAATATCTAGTTATAAGCTATAGCTTAACTATAGACCCTCTAGTAAAAAGAGGATAAATCCCTAGTAACCTTCTTATTAAGATATGAGTTAATACTAGCTAATATAAAAAATATAAACTAGCTAAATTAAGTCTAGATCTTACTTCTAGAGGCCTCCCTTACCCCTAAGCTAAGGGATTAGCTAATTACTATTAACTTATTAGCTAATTATAATAGCTAGCTCTTAAAGGTCTAGAGTATTATATAGAAAGTAGAGCGCTCGAAAGTCTTTAGTAACTACTTAATAACCTACTAGAGACCTATTACTAAGGATATTAAGGGGGATATTTATATACCTAGAGCTATATATATCTTATAAGTTAAAAAGGTAAGATATTATAACTACTAAAACTCTAGGTTCTCTTTAAGTACCTCCCTAGTATAATCCTAATAGCTTTAGAAGGGTATAAGGGACTCTTATATTTATTATACTTATAGGGTTAGAGGTTATATTACTTTGTACTACTCTAATAAAGAGAATTAGCTACCTAGGGTTATAAAAATAAGGATCTTAAAAGAAGAAGTAGTATACTATAAGGTTATAAATAATAACTAGGTAGTAGCTAACTCCTTAGAAGAAGATAAAGAGTTAGAAAAAGACTAAATCTCGAGTATAATTAAGCCCTAGAGCTTATTAAAGAGGAGATATTAAGTTAAAAAAAATATAAATAGGAATAACTAGGTAATAATAAGCTTATTTTTATTTAAGTTAGAGTTAATAGAGGATATCTAGCTTATACCCTAGTAAATACTAGGAGTAATACTTATATAATAATTAAACTTTCCCTAGTCTAATACCTTTACTTTTTATATATTAAGAAGAGATATTAACCTATAAGGGGATATATACTTAGTAGACTATTATTAAATAAAACTCTAGGTATAGTAATATTTAACTTAGAAATAAGTAGTTATACCTAGTATATCTTTATATATATAATTAATAACCTAGACTCTAATATCCTCTTAGGGCGCCCTTAGATAGAATAGAACTAGATTATTTATAATACTATAGCTTACTAAGTATATTATAAGAGGGGGCGAGTTAGGCTATAGTTAAAAGACTAAGAAGAAATACCCCTTGTAAAGGAAATATAGGCTACGAGGTTCCTTAATATACCCTTATTCTCTATAATTTATTAATACTTAGTAAGATAATAAAGTAAATACTAGGAGAGTATTATAAAGATATTAATATAAGCTATTAACTTAGCTAATATTAAGAAAGCCTTAAACCTAAAACTAAAGGAAGATTAATAATATTATTTACTAAGCTAGGTCTTAAGGGAGTTTTCTAACCTATTTAACCCTAATAAGGCTTACTTATTACCTCTTAGATAGCTAGGAGTAGATAACTAGATTAACTTTATATTAAAGCTAGATAAAAGGGAGCTATTACTCCCTTAGGGCCCTTTTTATAATATATTTAGAGAAGAGCTACTAGTCCTAAAGAAAACCCTATAAGACCTCCTAGATAAGGGGTTTATTAAAGCTAGTAGCTTATTTATTAGAGTACTAATACTCTTTATAAGGAAGCTAGGTAGAGGAATCTATTTCTATATTAATTATAAAGCTCTTAATATAATTATTAAGAAAAACTACTACCCCTTCTTACTAATCTCTAAAACGTTATACTAGGTAAATATAGCTAAGTAATATACTAAGCTAGATATAATAATAGCTTTCTATAAGTTAAAAGTAATAAAAGAGTATTAAGAGAAAACTATATTCTATATTTAATATAAGTTATTTAAATAAGTAGTTTCTTAGGTTACGTAATCGTTAATAACGTAATCAATAGCTCGAAAGGGAAATAATAAGTATAAATAAGTTAATATTAAAGTGTCTACGTCTAAGTAAAAGGGAGTATTCTAGAGAGGGAGAGGCGAGTTATTTATACTTAAGGCTTAGTTTCTAGAGCCTTCTATAGCTGCGTAAGCTGCTTGCTAAGCTGCCCTACTTATTTCTTTATTTAGGTTATTTATTAAGTAATTCGGTAACCTAAATCCCTTTAGGTTTAACCTTAACTTAGGTAGTAAATACTAGCAGTTTCCACAGCTTTCTAGAGGCTTCTTCCAACAGTATACACAGTATTAATAATACTATAATACACTGTATTACGTAATCAACCTCTATTATATAGCCTCTATTTTATTATATATTTTTATTATAGGGTTTTATAGTATATCTCTTATATCCCCCCTTAAGGTATATATATTATATATAGCTTATTGCTTAAGAGATTTTTTATACTGGAAAGCCTTATAGGAAAAACCAGTACTTATGATATATATATATATATATATACTGGAAAACCGTATAAGAAAAAACCAGTAGTATTATCATTATAATTTATTTATTTATTGTTTAGAGAATATTTTGTACTAGAAAAAACCTTATAGGAAAAGTTCTAGTATTTATATTAGGGAAAACCAGATCTATATATTATATTATTTTAGCAGTTTATTAACTCTTTGAATATTAGAGTCTTTTGTATTTTTATTATACCTATTAATAGGTTTATTATAATCTAGTAAAAAACCCTTTTCTAATATATTATAAGTATCTTTTATTGAGTGAAAAAGTATTTTTGCTAGCAGTTTAGTTAATATATCCACTATATTATCTTTAGTATTAACGTGGTATAAGAATACTTTTTTTAGCTATAACGTTATCCCTTGTAAAGTGATATCTTATATTAATATGCTTAACCTTTTTATGAAATTCTGGGTTTTGAGCTAGCTTTTGAGCTGCTTTATTATCTATTAATATTTTAGGCTTATCTAACGCCTTATAACCCAGAACTTTATATATATAGTTATAGTTATTATATAAATATATAGCTTCTTTTTTAGACTCTGTTAGAGCTATATATTCAGCTTCACAAGTGCCTAAAGCAACTGTTTTTTATTTAATGCTATTCTAGCTTATTATATTATATAGTCTAAAAGTAAAGATATAGCTAGTTATAGACTTTCTATTATCTAGATCTCCAGCCTAATTAGAGTCTGAAAATCCGATAATATTATTATTATTATATAACTAGTTATTATTGCAATTATAATATAATCCTAAAGTAGGACATTTATTTAAATAGCCCTATATTTTATCTAGGGCTATAAAGTGCTCTTTAGAAGGATTACTCATATATCGAGCACAAGTAATAACAGCTAGAGCTATATTAAGCCTAGTTTTTAAGGCTAAATAAAGTAGAGCTCCTATTTGCTATTGATATATAGTTATATCTTCTAGCTTAGCTGTATCTTTGTTTCTATGTAGCTTTATATTACTATTCATAGGTATTTTAGCTGGATATATATGCTTTTTATCATATTTGTTTAGTATTCTTTTTAGTATATTGGCTCTGATATATATATAAAGCCTTATTTTGACGGCCTATAGTTATTTCGCAGCCTAGGAATTTACTAGGCACCCCTATAGGCTTTATTTTTATACTCTTTAATAAAGAGTTATATATATATTTAGTTATAGTATTATTTGGTGTAGCTATAAGCATGTCGTCCACATAGCATGCTATTAAAGCCTGTTTATTATTATTATATAATATAAATAAGGCTTCATCATAAGGTGAAACCTTAAAGCCTATATTCATTAAGATAGACCGTAGGTGTTTATACCATAGTCGTGGGCTTTGCTTTAAGCTATATAAGGCCTTTTTAAGCTTTAATATATAGTTATTACTATAGGGTTTTATAGGGGAATTTATATCAAATTCTAGTTAATTAGTAGTTTTGTTATAAATAAACCGGTAGGCAGTTGCATATATATCTCCTTATCTACCTCTGCATGTATAAAGGCATTAGAGACGTTATACTGCTATATATCCTAGTTCTTATATATGCTATAATATAATAGAAATCTATAGCTTTCAGGCCTATAGGTAGTACTAAAGGTTTCGAGGTAATTAATACCTATATGTTGATTAAAACCTTGTACTACCTACCTAGCCTTATAGCGTAGAATTTCCCCTTTTATATTAGGTTTTAAAGTATATACCTATCTACTACCTAATATATTTATATTATTATTATTATTTTTTGGTGGTTTAGGGATTATTTCCCACGTATTAATATTTTCTAGCTCTTTTATTTTAGCAAGCATTCCTTTAACCCACTTATCTTTATTTGTATTATTTATAGCTTGCTTATAGGTAGCAGGCTCTCTTAAACTAGTAGTAGAGAGTATATAAGAAGCCTTATTATTTTTATTTTTATCAATAGCGGATAATATATTAAGCCTTGGGCAATCTTCTATTGATAGAAGTAGCGCGCTATTATCAACCCAAGTATAGGCCTCTTTATTAATATTAGATTAGGGGATTTGTATCTCAATATTAGAGCTAGTAGGATTAGTATTATTATTATTATTATTATTATAATTATTATTATTATTATTTATTAATATATCCTCTTGTGGGTTGATATCAAACTGAATAGAGCTATCTTCAGCTTAATTAATTCCGCTATTATTATTATTATTATTATCCTGGTTATTATCATTGTTATTGTTATTATTATAAGTTATATGTGGACGGTTTATAGTTATTAGTAGCTCTTTATTATTAGAGAATATAAAGGTATTTTCTAGGATTTCTATATCTCTAGACCATATAGCCCTTTTTAATATTAGATCCCATATTCTATAGGCATTTTTACTATAATTTATTATAGCTCCCTTTTTAGCCCTTGTATCTAATTTCTTTAGATTAGGGTCTTTATCTTTATAATAGCATATACTACCCCATATTGTTATATTAGATATATCTAGCTTATAGCTATTTTTTAACTTATAAGGCGTTTTATAGCCTATAGAGCTATAGGGGGTTATGTTATATAAATATAAGGCAGCTAAAAAGGCTTCACCCTATAAGTATAGTAGTAAGCCTGAATTATATAATATAGTTCGTACTTTATTTATTATAGTACGAATTATTCGCTCTACTATGCCATTAGGCTCATCAGTATAAGGAGGTTTAATATTATTAATAATACCCTGATGGATATATATGGCTTTTATACGTTTATTATTAAACTCTAAGCCACCATTAGTATCAAATTCCTTAACTCGCTTATTGTTATTATTATTATTTAATATATTTATAAATTCCTCAAAGGTAGCAGATACCTCTTCAGAATCCTTATTTTTTAATAGATATCCCTATGCAAACCTAGTATATTTATCTATAAGTATTAAAAACCACTTATAGTTATTATAAGTAGGTAGTGGCCTCTAGCCACTGCATAGTGATTTTACCTGCTTAAGTACAATAGACCTTCTAACTCCGCGCCTCCTAATAATATATAGCCTTCGGTTACGTGATCCTTTCCTAACTATAGCTATACTTATATATATCCTACTAGATAGCCTCACGATCTTTAACTTTATATTAATAATAACGTAGTTTTTAATTATTTAATAGACTATAAAACTATTAACTTTTCCTCTTGCGCACTACCCGCGCTACTAATACCGCCTCTATTACTGCTTTATCTACTAGAAGTTATTATTATCTTTACTATACTATTATTAGTAACGCTCTCTCTATATTAAAGTAGTTAGTATAAGCTATACTTATTAACGTTTACCTAGGCTACCTAGGCTACCTCTACCTTAGTAATATAGAGGACCTACTTAAAGAAGGGTTACTCTATAGAGTATATAATAACATACTAAATTTCTACTACTAAGTTTACTTACTTAGCTCTAATACTATTACGCCTTATAGAGTCCCCTATAGGGGTATTAAAGTAAGCCCTCTTAAGGGCTATACTAATAATATACTCTCTATATATAACGAAGTAGTTAATAAAGGAGCGGGCTTTATTAATTATATTAAGGCTAAACTCTCTAGTAACCCCCTTTATATTATTTATACTAAAGGATATACCTCGCTTAGGCTTAGTATATTTATATATAAGGTCTAGTATTAATATAGTTAAGGGATAAGGATAAGGAAGAGGGAGAGGTATAAGGCCCTGCTCGTAGTAGTAGAGCTTCTTATACTTCTAGCTATAAGAACCTCTTAGGAAAGACCTCTTTAGTTAAGGAGTTACCTCTTATATAATAGCGTTTATAATACCTTACTAGAAAGTTAACCTTTTAGGTTAAGGAGTTATCTTATATAGTAGCTTTTATAGCACCTTGCTAGAAGGTTTAGCGAGGGCGTTTCTAGGCTATAAGAGCCTTAGTAGCCCGTTTAGCTCCGATATAATTAGCCCTAGTATAGCGCGCGTCCGACTTTATATAAGGGTTTACTTATAAGTAGTAGGAATATATAGGGTTCTTATATTATTTTCCTTAACTAATAGAGGGTATAGGTTAAAATACCTATATAGTATTTCCCGAATTATACTTACGAACTAGGTAAATTTATTATAGTCTTTTTATAAAGGGGCTGCGGCGTAATTCCGAACTTAATAAGTAGGTGGTTTTATAGGTCCACATAGGTCTCTAGCTACTTTATCTAAGTAGCTATATTGTTTATTAGTATAGTTATTATATTTTACCTTATTAGTTAACTTGCCTTTAAAGCAAGCTTCACAAGGTATTCTTTTATTAAGATATAGTATATTAGTATTAGTTATAGCAGCTTTAGTAAGCTATTATATAGTTTTATAGTTAGCATGACCTAGTCTTTCATGCCATAGTATATTATTATAGTAGGGCTTACAGAGTATAGCCTTATTATATAGGTTATCTCTAGTTATATTTATAGTATTATTTATATAATTATTTATATTAGCAGAGGGTATATTGAAGAAGTATAGGTTATTCTTCTTTTGCCCTATAGCTAGTATTTTATCTTGTTTTATATTATATAAAATAGGTTGCTTCCAAAAGATAGAAGTAATACCTAGGCTATTAAGCTTATTTTAGCTAAGTAAATTAATACCTAGCTCTAGTATATAATATACGTTATTTAATATTATGGAATATTGATTACTAAAGGATAGTTTTATAGATCCTTCTTTAGTAGCAGTTAAATAGCCTGCTTCTCCCTATTTAACCCTTCCTTTTATATCTTTAATATTATATAGATATTCTATATTACTAATAGTATGAATAGTGGCAGCAGTATCTAAATAGAAAGAGATTTTATTTAAAGAACTAGTTACATTCTAGTTATAGTAGTTCTTTAGGTTATTGAATTCCTGCTTTATTAAACCACCTAGTGATAGGTTAGTATTATTATTATTATTATTATTATTATTATAAGGGTTATTATGGGTTATATTTACGTTTTCAAATTCATAATCCTCCTCATGGAACTTATTAACAGCTAGAGGAGTATTTCCTCCTTCGTAGTTTATATCTAGAAGGTTAAAATCCTTAGTAATAGAGGAGTCTTTAGCTATATTATTAGCTATATTTATAGTATTATTTAGCTGGTTATTAATAGTTATATTAACTGTTTTAGCTGAATTATTGCTCTGTTGAGCTGGTTTTTCAGCCTTTTTATTATTATTATTATTTTTAAGCTTCTACTATTCAGGAGCCTTATTAGCGTATAAAAAGGTATAATTCTCTTTAGTATAGCCTCTTTTTCTGCAGTTTTTATAGAATAAACCCTTGGTTTTTTTCTAGGGCTTTTTATTAACCCGATTAGGCCCCTTTTTAGTATAATTTATAGTATTTTTACCTCCTTTTCTCTTATATTTGTCTAATAAATTAGTAAATAAAGAGTCGAGAGTATAGGCCTCTAGGTTAGCCCTAAGGCTTTAGGTTATATTAGTTATAAAACCCTTATAGCTTTTATCTAAGCTATTTAAAATCTAGGCTATAATAACCTATTTAGGTAAAGCTAGCTTATAATAAGCTAGATTATTAGTTAATTCCTTAACTTTAGTAAGGTATTCTTCTATACTACTAAAGTCTTCTAAAGTAGTATTGAAAGATTCCCTATAAGTTAGGAATCCGTTTATAAAACCCTTAGGCTTATATAAATTAGCGAGTTTTTTCTAGGCTTTAGGCGCTATTATAGCGTCTTTTATAACCCGTAGGGGCCTATTAGTATATAATAGCTATATATAAGCTAGTGCCTTATTATTCAGGTCCTTATTAGTCTCGCTTATAGGTGCCTCTAAGTTAATATTTATATCCTTGCTAGCTAAAAGAGCCTTAATCTCTTAAAGCCTAAGTAGTATAGTTAGAGGCTCCTTCGAGCTTAGGGATAGTGAATTCAGCGTCTATTATAGACGTAGTTATCGTTGTTAATAGTGTGAATAAGTAGGAGGTTATATAGTATAGCGGTATAGCTATTGGCCTTATATAGAAGGGCTTGAGGTTCGAATCTCGGTTTCGTTGTTTTAGGCTTTTTAAGCTTTTTAGCGTTATTTAGCGTTTTTTAGCTTATATAAGCTAGGCTTATAACCTCTTAGGTTACGTAATTATTAATGACGTAATTAATAGCTCAAAAGGGAAATAATAAGTATAAATAAGTTAATATTAAAGTATCTACCTTCTAAGTTAAAGGGAGTATTCTAGAGAGGGAGAGGCGAGTTATTTATACTTAAGGCTTAGTTTCTAGAGCCTTCTATAGCTACGTAAGCTGCTTGCTAAGCTGCCCTACTTATTTCCTTATTTAGGTTATTTATTAAGTAATTCGGTAACCTAAATCCCTTTTAGGTTTAACCTTAACTTAGGTAGTAAATACTAGTAGTTTCTATAGCTTTCTAGAGGCTTCTTCCAATAGTATACACAGTATTAATAAGACTATAATACACTGTATTACGTAATTAACCTCTATTATATAGCCTCTATAGTATTATATGTTTTTATTATAGGGTTTTATAGTATATCTCTTATATTTTTAATTATTTAATAGACTATAAAACTACTAACTTATCCTCTTATATACTACCCGCGCTACTATTAAATACTACCTCTATTACAGCTTTTTCCGCTAGTCCTATACTATTATTAGTAACGCTCTCTCTATATTAAAGTAGTTAGTATAAGCTATACTTACTAACGTTCCCCTACTAGGCCTAGGCTACCTCTACCTTAATAGTATAGAGGACTTACTTAAGGAAGAGCTACTCTATAGGGTATATAATAACCTATTTAGCTTCTACTACTAAGTTATCTTACTTAGCTATAATATTACTATATATTATAAGGTTCCCTAGGGTATTAAAGAGAGCCCTCTTAATAGCTATGATAATAATATACTCTCTATAGATAATAAAGTAGTAAATAAAGAAGTAGGTTTTCTTAATTATATTAATATTAAACTGTCTAGTAATCTCTTTTATATTTATTATATTAAAAGGTATTAGGTTTAGAGTTCTACCGCAGCCCCTTTATAAAAAGACTATAATAAATTCACCTAGTTTATAAGTATAATTCGGGAAATATTATGTAGGTATTTTAACCTATACCCTCTACTACTTAAGGAAAATAATATTAGAACCCTATATATTCCTACTTAGAAGCAAACCCTTATATAAAGTCGGACGCGCGCTATACTAGGGCTAATTATATCGGAGCTAAACGGGCTACTAAGGCTCTCGTGGCCTAGGAGCGCCCTCGCTAAACCTTCTAGCAAGATAAAAGCCACCACGCGATATCAAAAAGTATACCTTATATAGACTTACTATTTTTATATATAGGGTTTAGTACTAATATCTTTAAGGATTTATATATAAATTAGATAAAGAAAAGAGAGAGGTATAAGGCTTTACTTATAGAGCTTCTTATACTTTTAGTTATAAGAACCTCTTAGGAAAGACCTCTATAGTTAAGGAGTTATCTCTTATATAGTAGTATTTATAGTACCTTATTAAAAGGCCGACCTTTTAGGTTAAAGAGTTATCTTATATAGTAGCTTTATTCTAGGCTATAAGAGCCTTAGTAGCCTATTTAGCTCCGATATACCTAGCCCTAGTATAGTATATATCTAACTTTATATAGTAATATTTAGAGGGTTTACTTCTAAGTAGGGATATATAGGGTTCCTATATTATTTTCCTTAACTAGTAGAGGGTATAGGTTAAGATAGTTATATAATATTTTCTAAGTTATACCTATAAAGTAGGTAAATCTATTATAGTCTTTTTATAAAGGGGCTATAGCGTAACTCCGAACTTAACTACTAAATCTAAGAAATTTAGAATAAATTTAAGAACTTCCTATAAGGTAATAGTCCTAGCTAATATGAAGCTTAAATAAAAGTAATAAAATAATCTCTATATTTATCTATAGTTTAGCTAACCTAGTATTACTAAGGGGTATAGCTAAGTATTAAGTAATAAAGCTAGAGGCCCCCTACTTAGTCTAAAAGTAATAAATAATTCTATTATGAATTAGTTAGAAAGGTTTCTATTAAGAACCTAATAGAGTAATTTATTATTATTACCCTTATTTTATAGCTAACTAGCTAGTTACTTACTTAAGAATAAGTTTAGAAAGGCTAAAATATTATATCTAAATAGCTATAAGTAGTCTAAATTATAAATTAAGATACTTAGTATAATAATATAAGGGCATCAAGTTCGGAATTACGCCGCAGCCCCTTTGCAAAAAGACTATAATAAATTTACCTAGTTCGTAAGTATAATTTAGGAAATACTATATAGGTATTTTACCTTATATCCTCTACTAGTCAAGGAAAATAATATAGGAACCCTATATATTCCTACTTAGAAGTAAACCCTCTAAATATTACTATATAAAGTCGGACGCGCGCCGCACTAGGGCTAATTATATTAGAGCTAAATAGGCTACTAAGGCTCTTATAGCCTAGAAAAGCTACTACGCGAGATAACTCCTTAACCTAAAACGTTAACCTTTTAGTAAGGTAAAAGCTATATAAGATAACTCCTTAACCTAATAGGTTAACTATCTAGTAAGGTGCTATAAATACTATTATATAAGAGATAACTCCTTAACTAAAGAGGTCTTTCCTAAGAGGTTCTTATAGCTAGAAGTAGAAGAAGCTCTATTATAAGCAGGGCTTTATACCTCTCCCTCTTCCTTATCCTTATCCTTATCTTTATAACCTATAATAAATCCTTAACTATGTTAATACTAAACCCTATATATAAATATGCTAAGCTTAAGTAAGATATACCCTTTAGTATAAATAATATATAAGGGACTACTAGAGAGTTTAGTATTAATATAATTAATAAAACTTACTCCTTTATTAAATACTCTACTATATATAGAGAGTATATTATTAATATAGCCCTTAAGAGGGCTTACCTTAATACCCCTATAGGGGACTTTATAAGGTATAATAATATTAGAGCTAAGTAAGTAAACTTAGTAATAGAGGTTTAGTAGGTTATTATATACCCTATAGAGTAGCCCTTCTTTAAATAAGTCTTCTATATTACTAAGGTAGAGGTAGCCTAGGTAGCCTAGGCCTATTAGGGGTCGGTAAGTATAGCTTACGCTAAATAAGGAGAGCGTTACTAATAATAGCATAGCTACTAGTAAACGATATAGTAAAAGAGGCGGTATTAGTAGCGCGGGTAGTGCGTAACAGGATAAGTCAATAATTTTATAGTTTAAATAATTAAAAACTATATTATTATTAATATAAAGTTAAAGATCGTGAGGCTATAGGTATATATAAGTATAGCTATAGTTAGGAAAGTTATAATCACGTAACCAAAGGCTATGTATTATTAGAAGGCGCGGAGTTAGAAGGTCTATTACACTTAAGCAGGTAAAATCACTATGTAGTAGCTAGAGGCCCTATAATATATAATAACCCCTCCTCTAAGCTAGTAAAGTCCCCTTAAAGGGAAGTTATAATAATATCTTATTATTAATAAGAATATTTTACTAAGATATTATATAAGAAATAGGGATAAATAGAGGATATTATAATACCTATATATTAATATTTTAGATACTCCCTATAATATTATAATAAGGGATTAACCTAGCTATTAACTATAAAAAGAGAACATATTTAGCTCTTTAGAAGCCTCCTCTCCAGTAATTTAATTCTCTTAAGACCTCTTTATTATTATAAGGCTTTAAATAAAGAAGCTTATAACCTAGGAGAATAAGAGATAAAGAGAAGAGATATTAATATTATAAGCTTTTTAACTACTACTTAAACAACTTTATAATACTATAAAGATAATAATAGAGAATAATAGTAAATAAATAATCTCTAGAGTATTATAAATACTCTTAACTATAATCTCCTAAGTAGCTTTATAAGGGACTTAGGCTAACCTTCTAGATTATCTACTAATTAAAAAATCTAAAAATAAAGATATAATATAAGTGATTATAATACGCAATAAGAAACGCTTATATATAAAGGTATATAAGAGTATATTAATATAATTAAATAAAGTATTAAGTGACTCTAAACGTATTAGATTTAAGTAATTTAGAGTGAGTTAGAGACGTTAGCTAGTTATATTATATTATATTAAAACTAAAGGGGTATATTTAATTAACCTCTTAGGTATATGAATTAGAGTATAATATATATATAAAAGTAGTATAAAATTTAGCTAAATTAAGTAGTATTTATATTAGCTAGTTTTTGGTATAAACATTGCCTAGATCTATATATAAAGCTTTTATATAGTTATATCTTAATTTTTAGTTACTTATATACCCTATACTATATTATTTAGGAAGAAGAGCTTTTATACCATTATATCTAGCCTCTAGCCACTGCATAGTGATTTTACCTACTTAAGTGCAATAGACCTTCTAACTCCGCGCCTCCTGATAATATATCGCCTTCGGTCACGTAATCCTTTCCTAACTATAGCTATACTTATATATACCCTACTAGATAGCCTCACGATCTTGAACTTTATATTAATAATAACGTAGTTTTTAATTATTTAAACTACGAAACTATCGACTTATCCTCTCGCATACTACCCGCGCTACTACTAAATACTACCTCTATTACTACTTCGTCCGCTAGTTATTACTATTTTTACTATATTATTATTAGTAACGCTCTCTCTATATTAAAGTAGTTAGTATAAGCTATACTTACTAATATTCCCCTAAGGGGCTTAGGCTACCTCTATCTTAATAGTATAGAGGACCTGCTTAAAGAAGAGCTACTCTATAGGATATATAATAACTTACTTAGCTTTTACTACTAAGTCTACTTACTTAGCTATAATATAATAGTAAGTATCCCCTCTAGGGGTATTAATAAGAGCCCTCTTAAGGGCTATACTAATAATACGCTCTCTATATATAATAGAGTAGTTAAAAAAGGAGCGGGTTTTATTATATATATTAATACTAAACTCTCTAGCGAGCTCTTATATATTATTAGTATTAAAGGGTATACCTCGTATAAGCTTAGCGTTTTTATATATAGGGTCTAGTATTAATATAATTAAGGGATAAAGATAAGGAAGAGGGAGAGGTCTAAGGCCCTGCTTATAGTAGAGCTTTTTATACTTCTAGCTATAAGAACCTCTTAAGAAAGACCTCTTTAGTTAAGGAGTTACCTCTTATATAATAGTATTTACCTTTAGTACCTTACTAGAAGGTTAACCTTTTAGGTTAAGGAGTTATCTTATATAATAGCTTTTATAGCACCTTTAGTACCTTATTAGAAGGTTAACCTTTTAGGTTAAGGAGTTATCTTATATAGTAGCTTTTATCTTACTAGAAGGTTTAGTAAGAGCGTTACTATAAGAACCTTAGTAGCTTATTTAGCTCTAATATAATTAGCCCTAGTGCGGCGTATATCTAACTTTATACGAGGGTTTACTTATAAGTAGTAGGAATATATAGGGTTCCTATATTATTTTCCTTAACTAGTAGAGGGTATAGGTTAAAATACCTATATAGTATTTCCCGAATTATACCTGCGAACTAGGTGAATTTATTATAGTCTTTTTACAAAGGGGCTGCGGCGTAATTCCGAGCTTAATACTATTATATCTAAGGCTACTATTATAGCGGAGCATATCCTATATAATATATAGTAAGACCAGTTACCTAGTTACTACCTATACTTTTATAAGGATTTAATACGTTAGTGTTATCCTATCTTAACTATATTAAGTATAATATATATAGAAGTTTCCCTTTACTTACTTAATAACTTATATCTATCAAGGATATCATACAGTAAAATTCTTTAGCCTTTAAGTATTATAAATATATTTCTTTTACTTAATATTCTATGAGAGAAATATACTCTAAAAACATATTAGCTATTTACAATTTATATAATTCTATTATATGCTAGAGTAATATGCTAACGTTTTTAATTCGTATAGAGGTATAATAAGTTATTAGATTCGCAAAAGATATGCGGACCAGCTTATTGTTGCGAATCTGTCCCTTCTAGGTGCTTAAGTACGCCAATTTAACATAAGTATAAGTCGGACTACCACCTAGCCGCGCACTCCCCCCTAGCCGCGCACTACTCCTATATAAACTAACATTTTCAGGAAATTATATAGAGATAACTATAAGAGTAAATTTAGTAAACATTTATATATAAATAGCTTATTATATATCCTCCTTAAAAAAATTCAAAGCTTTTTTTAATAGCTATATCTTAAGTAAATAAATATCAAAGTATTTTATATATAAATTACTTAAATCTAATAAATTTAATATAGACGTTATTAAGTTACTTTCTCCTACATAAATAGAATAGAAATATAAAATATAGTATTAAGTGAGTTTATATTATATTCTTATTATATAGCTTAGAAATAGTAAAATCCTAAAAGTTAAATCTTTAGAAAATAAATTTACTTAAGAGATTTTAAATTTTAGTTATCATAAATTAAGGGAAAATATATATCTTAGAAACTAGGTTTATAAATATAAGATAAACTATTTCAAAAATATAACTTAATAGCTTAGCTTAATATCTATTTGAATTAATTTAATATATAATAATACTTAAAAACTTTAAAACCTAAATAATATAATATATATTATAAACATAAAAAAAACTTAAAGATATTTAAGATTCTTATATTTTTAGGTATTTATATTATTTTTATTATACTTCTTAGGATTTTTACTAAATTAATAAGTAGGTGCGCGGCTAGTGGGGGTGCGCTGCTAGGGGTTGGTCCGACTTACTACATGCTCTCACGTCCCCGTGCTGTCAATTCTTCAAGCACTGAGACTTCCAGCTTGGAATTTCAGGGTTTGACAAGCGTCAGCCCAGCCAACCCACGTCGGTACTTCACCCACAGCACCCAGCACCCAGCTCGGGCGCAGCCAGCCCCCCTTCCCCTAATCCCCCCGTGTTACATAAGGCAAAGTCGCCCTCGCCCTAGCACTAACGCTGGCAGCCGCAGTGGCAGTCGTCCAGCCAAGTGGAGTCTTGTGGTCTCAATCTCGGAACTTGGAACTCTGATCCCTAACTGCACCACCAACACCCAACCTATCCAGACCTGAGGTGAAGATAATGTCTTGCGGATACCGGCCTCTTACCTCCGTCACAAATCCAATCTGACCCAAGGTACACAACAACAGCCTACTTGTCGTTGATCTATTCAGACTCGCCCACGGATGCTTTGACATCGCCCTGGACTATTCCAACTGACCTTTATCCCCAGGTTTCCGCCCTTGCATCGCCACAGCCTCGACCCCATACCTGAACCAGCAACCTGTTGATAGCGCAGAACTTTGCGGCCGCTGTCTCGGATCAGCGTCATCTCTCTTCTCCGACGGGCAGACTTGTTCAACATCGCAAGCTCGTTGCATAGCTGTTCCCTCATATGACGTGTAAGTCTGCCTTATCCGCCCCGATTCTCTGCCATCGCGTCGTCAATCCAAACCCGTCTTTCGATCAACTGCACCCTAATCGTCCCTGCACGCTCGATTAGCAATCTTTCATCCTAACCCCTCGCCTTGATCCACCGTTACTTCTGCTCAGGGGCTTCAGTCAACCTAGGATAGCAAGAGCCCCCTTTTGCGCTGCGGCGCATCTAAGTGAATTTCAGTCTGCTTTAGTCAGTCCGACGGCCCGGATTCCTATTTATCCTGCCAGGTACCGTTCTGACGACTGCAATCTTTTAGGGGACCTCACACTTGATCTCTCTTGCGTTCCGTCTGTTCCCATCCTCCGCCGCCGGAGACGTCGGCACCGAGCTGCGAACCGTTCAACGACCGTGCCGGCCCTAGCTTTGGCTTTCGACCTACGCCGCTAACGCCTCATACTGATGAACGGCGCCCTTACTTCAACAATTGATCGACCCACGACACATCTGAGGCGCTCGCTTCCCCGATATAAGTCAGTATGGGTTTTCTGGGAGTTTACAAGGCCATATACGACTATGCGCCGCAAGCTGAGGGCGAACTTGCCATTACAGATGGAGACATGCTATACATTCTAGAGAAGAATTCCGAGGATGACTGGTGGCGAGCCAAGAAGAAGGCCAGCGCCGATGACGAAGAGGAGCCCGAGGGTCTGGTACCAAACAATTATGTCGAAGAGGTAGCCATATTTCGCACGGTCCTCTTCCATGCCGTTCCTAACACCATCGCAGGCCCAACCCATAGCCAAGGCGCGCGCATTATACGAGTACACACGCCAAACCGACGAAGAGCTTTCGTTCCCTGAAGATGCCGTCATCAACGTATTCGATAAGTCCGATCCGGATTGGATCTTGGTCGGCTTAGGCGGCGACTATGGATTTGTCCCGGCCAACTACATCGAAATGGGCGAAGCCGAGGAGGCTGCTCCGGAGCCCTCACCGCCCCCAGCTCTACCTTCGCGGTCTTCCATCGTTGCGCCTACCGAATCCAAGCCAGAGTCTGCCTACTCTTCCACCACTTCACAAGTGAATCCTGCTGCTGCTGTGGCTGGAGTCATGACTGGACGTTCCGCTCCCGCTCCCCGTCCTGCTACTCCCCCGCTCTCGCCTCAATCCCCTTCCGAGCCGTCAGACGAGGAGTCTGTGAGGAGTCCCGCGCTGCCCGCCAGACCTATTTCCCAGGCTGCTCCAGCTCCAGCACCCGCTCCCACGCGGATCCAGACCCAAAGATCAATAGACACCCACCTGTATGACAACTCTCCCGAAGTCGAGGAACCTCCCTATCGTGCGCCTGGCGGCTTTCACATGTACAATATCAATGAGATGGTATCTGTTATGGGGAAGCGCAAGAAGATGCCTACCACACTTGGTGTCAATCTAGCAACTGGAACGATTTTGATTGCTCCCGAGCGTGCCCAGGACGGCCCATCTCAAGAGTGGACCGCGGACAAGATGACGCACTACTCTCGCGAGGGTAAGCACGTTTTCCTCGAGCTTGTTAGGCCCAGTAAGAGCGTGGATTTCCACGCCGGTGCCAAGGACACGGCCGAGGAGATTGTGAGCGCTCTCGGTGAGTTAGCTGGTGCCGTCAGAGCTGAGGGCCTGAGAGAGGTCATTTTGGCGGGAGCCGGAAAGGCACAGAAGAAGGGACAGGTTTTGTACGACTTCATGGCTCAGGGGGACGACGAGGTTACTGTTGCTGTTGGCGACGAAGTTGTCATCATTGACGACACAAAGAGTGAGGAATGGTGGCAAGTTCGACGCGTCAAGAACGGAAATGAAGGTGTGGTGCCAAGCAGCTACATCGAGGTCACAGGCTCCATTTCGCTGCCACCTAGCAACACCGGTATCAACGCCGCCAAATCGACTGTGGAGCAGAATCGTTTGGAGGAGATCCGATTGACAAAGGAGGCGGTCAAAGCCGCTCAGAGAGACGGTTCTCAGCAGGTAGGGCCAGGAATGCCTCTGCCAAAGCGAGGCAGCAGTCTTATGGCAAGTGAAAATGGTAATAACAGCTATGGGCAGCGGAGTAAACGCGAAAACGGACGGGAAGGCGGCAGCCAGCGATCTGGTAAATCAAGTAAGTGAGCGAAGAACTTCTGATTGTGTTGTCGGAAATACGTGCTTACGTTGGCGATTAGAGCCGGACCCCTCCAAGGTCAGGACGTGGACCGATCGTTCAAAGTCTTTCAATGTCGATGCACAGTTTCTCGGGCTCAAGGATGGCAAGATCAACCTGCACAAGATGAATGGAGTCAAGATCGCAGTGCCAGTAGCCAAGATGTCAGTGGAGGATCTCGAATATGTCGAACGAGTTACAGGCATTTCACTGGACGAAGACAAACCTTTGTCCAACGTCAAAAAGAACAGAGCATCCCAGGCTGGTGCAGTCAGAAGCTCACCCCCAGCTGGAATTGGTGCGTCAGTTGGACAACCACAGAAGCCTGAGTACGACTGGTTCCAATTCTTCCTCTCCTGTGACGTTGCCGTTGGGTTGTGCGAGCGCTACGCGCAGGCATTCTCCAAGGATTCTATGGACGAAAGCGTCCTTCCGGACGTCGACGCATCCATTCTACGCAACTTGGGGCTTCGTGAGGGAGACATTATCAAGGTCATGCGTGCACTGGATCAGAAGTTTGGCCGTACCCGAGTAGGGGACAAGGCCCATGCAGAAGGTGAAGGTGGCTCCGGCGGCCTCTTTTCCGGCCCTGGCGGCGCCTTGCGCAATAACACCAGGAAAGGCAGGCCGGCACCCGCTGTTCAGACAAGCGATGTTGTTGATCCCAAGGCTTTCGCAAGCAAGGAAGATGGCACGAACGTAGACACGAAGCCGCCGGCATCATCATCCTCACCCGCGGCAGCCCAGAAGAACGGCTTTGATGATGATGCATGGGATGTAAAGCCTGCGAAGCAGCAGGAGCAGCCTGCTCCGGCAACAACACCGGCACCCGCTCCCGCTCCCGCTCCCTCTCCCGCCACCGCAACCGCACCTACCGCGACGCAGCCTCCTGCCCAAACTATCCAGCAGCCTGCACAGTCTCCGCAGGTACCAGCCCTCACCGGTTCCATGCAGGAATTGTCTCTCCTGACTCAACCTCTGCAACCGCAACGGACTGTGCCGCACCCCGCCCCGCATCCTGCGAGCACACAGCCTCCCGCCTCGGCACAAGCTCCGCAGCCAACGGGGGCTACTCCGGCCTTCTTCTCGACGATTCAGCCAAACTCTACGGCGGTTCAGTCGTCTCAGCAATCGACGCAAAGACAGAGACCTCCACCCCCAGCTACGACGGCGAGCCCTGGTGGGCTAGTACCTCCCCCGCCAGCGCGACCCTTATCAGCTCCTCAGTCAGCCCAACCAAGTGCTTTTGCTCCGCCACCTTTGGCACCCCAAATGACGGGTTACCAGACCCAAGTTACGCCGCCAGGTCAAACCTTGAACGATATGAACCAGGCTCGTTTGCAGCAGCAGTTCGCTATGCAGCAGCAAATGCCGCAATCACAGGCGAACTTTCCCGTGCCGCAACAGCAGCCCATTCCTGGCGTGATGGGTTACAATTCGAGTATGCAGCAGACTGGCGGGCAGCTGTTCATGCAATCCATGCAACCGATGGTGACCGCAGCGCCGGCACAGAGTCCCTTTGCCGATCCCCAGCGTCAGAGTCAATTTTCTCCCATGCAGGCGCAGCCGACGGCCTTCCCTGGGCAATTCGGAGCCCCGCAAGGACTCAACCATCAGCGCACTGGCATCAACTCATTCTTACCGCCCGCACTGGAGCCTCAGCGGACGAGTGTTCCAGGCTATCAGTCTCAGCAAACAGGTTTCCAGCCTCAGCAGACAGGATTCCAGCCCCAACAGACCGGTTTTCAACCTCAGCAGACGGGTTTTGGTGGATTCAATAACATTGGAGGCGCCGGCTCTTTGGGGGCGCCAGCTCAGCCTTTGCAACCGCAAAAGACAGGCCCCCCACCTCCGGTTCGATTTGGAGTGACGGGAGATGCCAAGAAACTGATGCCCCAGCCAACAGGGCGGCGGGCCAACCTCTCTCAAGCAAGTGAGTTATTTTTCTCCTATAACTATTTTTGGCTATGGGCTAATATTGTGTCAAGCTCCAAACAATCCCTTCGGTTTCTAACTGTACATGGATTCACGTAGTCGTTAGCTATCGCGATCTGGTTTGGAAAGAGCGAGATCTTGTGGTCTTGTTTTGCCTTTCTAGAAACGCTCTGCATAGCATAGGTGCACTGCAGATATGCTCACCATCATCATACCAGCCCATAAGCATAGATGTACTTAATACTACTTTAGCTCCTTACATGTATGTGTTGGTGTGAACTCTTATTTGTATTTGGCAGCTCCCATCAGCTGAAATATTGCTGTTCAATGGTCAAAGACCCAGGGACGTTCACAAGGGGAAAGCCTACCGTTTCCCACTCCACTTGTTCGGCCCTTGTTCGGTGGGTTGGAGTGGCCATGGGCTCTCCCGATCAAAGACTGCCTGTCCTGAAGGATCTGCTCTATATACGTCAGCAGTCCGTCGTGCAACTGCCAAACCTTGATCGATCCCAGGTGGCGTGGTATAAGTCGTCCTATTCTTATTCATAGACGTGGAGAAGAGGATCGACAAAGTCATATTTCTGGCGGTACTAACAAAGTGACAAATACGATTTGAATTCCAAGACTTATGCCAACCCAGCGCGCATGAGTAAAATGGTGCCCTAACTACTGATAAACTATGCTATGTCGCCCGAATATACTAGGTTTTTTGTGGTGGCGTATAGCCTCCATCCTTCACACTAGAGCTTTGTCGGTGTGCGTGTATGTACCTATGACATCAGGTATCATGCCTTGCGCCGATGAACGGGCGTCTGTCCGGAGATTGAGGTTGCCTTTTTGGCTGAGGACTCAGTGACGGCAGCTTTTTCAGTAGTCTTTGACGGCTGGAATCTCTTGTGCACAGCACGGATCATCATGATAAACCAGTAGAAGTTCAATCCGTTGAGAGTGATGTTGCTCAATAGATACGTAAAGGCCAGCCAGGCGGGAACAGTAGATGTTGGAGTCGCAAATCTCATGACGCCAGTAGAAGAGGCTACAGCACCAGTCTCAGGTTTGACGGGCAGGACCGGATGGGCATCAATGGCAGCAAAGATATCGTAGAAGACCCTGTATGACTGGTACGTGCCGTACACCAAGCGAGTTGAGAAAAAGCTGAAGAGAAGCATAAGGCCGTTGTATAATTGAGCACGAGAGCCGGTCATGCCTAGCTTGTCGAAGAACCAGTGGATATTGAGAAATGGCGTTGACAACTCCCAGAGGATGAAGACGCAGCCGTAGTAGTTGATGAAAGGTCTCTGAAATTAAAAGGTCAGGTATTGCATGAAACACTGGGCACAAGGCGACACTTACGAATCCGAGAGAGTAGACAAAAAGGGCGCTGACAGCGTGCGCCAAGGTGCCCAGGCCAAAGACGTCCATATTGCAGCTCGTGACAACCAGATCCCAAACGAAGTAACCTGTGGCAAGGGCCTGAATCAAGCCAGCAGGGCCTGTGTAGCCCCAAATGCGCTCTTGCCAGTCCATCTTGCTGCGCTCTTCGTCAACGTACATGGTCCAGAGAGCTAGGATGTTGATGAGGGTACTTTGGAAGAAGGAGACGACATGAGCGTCCCAGTTGACCCTCTTCCTCCTCGGTAGATCTGTATACTTGCGGCCAACGAGAAGGCGCGACAGCAGCGGGGAGATTGGGTAGTAGATGGCCGAGTACAGCGCAGCGGCAGCGAGGACCTCGTGGATATGCAGCGGCAAAGTTGGCAGGGACAGAAATTCGGCCCAGGGCTGTGTCGCCTTGATGAGCCATGGTATGGGCTCGAAGAAACAGGGGTCCTTCATGCTCTCGCTCCTGGTCGTGGATTATTTGGAGGTAGTGTAACGTCGGGGCGATAAGACTGCGAGAACGGCGAGAAGTCGAGGCAAGTATAACCAGTGGGAAGAGAGGCGGGAACACGCAGCTTTGTCCTCGAGACGCTGGTATGAGTGAACGGTTGGGCTTGAACGGTTGCGTGGGTTTGCGGACGCCGGATCTTCGTGGAAAATAACCGGTCAGTCAACGGGTCAGTCTAGGTCCAGTCCGTCAGATGTTCGAGACAGGCAAGGCTGAATAACACAAAGTGACCCGGAGTGACTCGCGTGAGCGCATGCAAAGGCGCCGGTGGGCGGTGGCTGCTGAAGAGAAGCGTGGAGAGCTAGAGGATTGATCTAACGAATTGTTGGGGGAAGCTAAGCTTGATGGAGGAGGAGGTAAGAACCTACATCCTTGCGGATAAGCGAATAGACAGCTGTGTCCACTAGGGTTCTGAAGGAGCACTTACACCCTCTTGCTTTTTTAGGCTTAGGCCAAGCAAAGCATTGCTTTTTTAGGCTTAAGTAAGTATATCTCGCTTAGGCCTCGCTAAGGCCTCTAATTAGCTAAAGATAGGGGCCTTAAGCCTAACTAGGTAGCTATATTTATAAGGAAAGTATAATTATTAACTAAGTATATTTAAGAAATTATTTATTAAGACTCTATTAAGGATAAGTATATAACTTATAATTATTAATAGAGCTTATAACTTTAATACTATATAATATAGTAGCTAATTATATATATATATATATTAATATTTATATTATAATTATATAACTTATAGGTTTAATTCCTACTTATTATAGTTTTGAAATATATAGATATAGAGCTATAAGTAGAAAGTTATAAAATTCTAGATTTATTTTTAAGCAAGTAGTTATACTAAATTAAATTAACCTCTAGTAGTCTTAATTAGACTTAGCGCTATAAATAAGTAGTTTTTTCTAACTTTTATAGCTAATATAAAAGTATTACTTTTTTTTAAAACAAGAAGTATAAAATTTAGAATACTAGTATCTATATAGCTATAGCATAGCCTCTAGCCACTACATAGTGATTTTACCTACTTAAGTATAATAGATCTTCTAACTCCGTACCTCCTAATAATATATAGCCTTTAGTTACGTGATTCTCTCCTAACTATAGCTATACTTATATATACCCTACTAGATAGCCTTATAATCTTTAACTTTATATTAATAATAACGTAGTTTTTAATTATTTAAACTATAAAACTATTAACTTTTCCTCTTATATACTACCTATACTACTATTAAATACCGCCTCTATTACTACTTTATTTACTAGTTATTACTATCTTTATAGTCCTCTTATTTAATTAGGTTAGCTAATAACTTCGTAGCTATACTATTATTAGTAACGCTCTCTCTATATTAAAGTATTTAATATAGGCTATACTTACTAACGTTTAAGCCCTAATAAGCCTAAGCTACCTAGGCTACCTCTACCTTAGTAATATAGAGGACTTACTTAAAGAAAGGCTACTCTATAGGGTATATAATAACCTACTAAGGCCTCTAGCCACTACATAGTGATTTTACCTGCTTAAGTGCAACAGACCTTCTAACTCCGCGCCTCCTAATAATACATAGCTTTCGGTTATATAATCCTCTCCTAACTATAGCTATACTTATACGTACCTATAGCCTCACGATCTTTAACTTTATATTAATAATAACGTGGTTTTTGATTATTTAATAGACTACGAAACTATCGACTTTTCCTCTCGCGCACTACCCGCGCCGCTGTTAGTGAGCCCACTATAGGCGCGATCCCCTCCGCGTTGTTTGCGCTAAAGGGCGTGCCTCGCTCGGGCTTAGCGTATTTATATACGGGGTCTAGTGCTGATATAGTTAAGGATTTATTGTAGGTTAGATAAGGATAAGGATAAGGGAGAGGTATAAGGCCCTGCTTATAGAGCTTCTTATACTTCTAGCTATAAGAACCTCTTAGGAAAGACCTCTCTAGTTAAGGAGTTACCTCTTATATAATAGCGCTCATAGGACTTTTAGTACTTTACTAGAAGGTTAACCTTTTAAGTTAAGGAGTTATCTTATATAATAGCTTTTATAGCACTTTACTAGAAGGTTTAGCGAGAGTATTACTATAAGAGCCTTAGTAGCCCGTTTAGCTCTAATATAATTAGCCCTAATATAGGGCGTATTTAACTTTATATAAGGGTTTACTTATAAGTAATAGGAATATATAGGGTTCTTATATTATTTTCCTTAACTAGTAGAGGGTATAAGTTAAAATACCTATATAGTATTTCTTAAGTTATACTTATAAACTAGGTAAATTTGTTATAGTCTTTTTATAAAGGGGCTGCGGCGTAATTCCGAACTTAATAATAACCTACTAAACTTCTATTATTAAGTTTACTTACTTAGCTTTAATATTATTATACCTTATAAAGTCCCCTATAGGGGTATTAAAATAAGCCCTCTTAAGAGCTATATTAATAATATATTCTCTATATATAGTAGAGTAGTTAATAAAGGAGTAGGTTTTATTAATTATATTAAGACTAAACTCTCTAATAATCCCCTCTATATTATTGATATTAAAGGGTATAACTCGCTTAGGCTTAGTATATTTATATATAAAGTTTAGTATTAATATAGTTAAAAGATAAGAATAAGAAAGAGGGAGAGGTATAAGGCCTTACTTATAATAATAAAGCTCCTTATACTTCTAGCTATAAGAACCTCTTAGGAAAGACCTCTTTAGTTAAGGAGTTACTTCTTATATAATAGTATTTATAATATTTTTAGTACTTTACTAGAAGGTTAACTTTTTAAGTTAAGGAGTTATCTTATATAGTAGTATTTATAGTACGTTTAATACCTTATTAGAAGGTTAACCTTTTAGGTTAGGGAGTTATCTAATATAATAGCTTTTACCTTACTAGAAGGTTTAGCGAGGGCGTTTCTAGGCTATAAGAGCCTTAATAGCCCGTTTAGCTTTAATATAATTAGCCCTAATATAGTATATATCTAACTTTATAATATTTAAGGGTTTACTTATAAGTAATAGGAATATATAGGGTTCTTATATTATTTTCCTTGACTAGTAGAGAGTATAAGTTAAAATACCCGTATAGTATTTCCCAAATTATACTTATAAACTAGGTAAATTTATTATAGTCTTTTTATAAAGGGGCTGCGGCGTAATTCTAAACTTAATAGCTATAGCATCCTAAGAATTAGTTACTTATATAATATCCCCCCTATAAGTTTAATTAAGTATAACTTCACTTTTATTATTATCTATAGGTTCGCTAGGGGTAAGTACTAATAATTATTAAATTATATTAGTCAATTCGGTAGGTTATACCTATTATAACTATAGGTAGTAGGCTATATATAACGTAATACTAGGCTATATATAGGTTGGAGATATAAGTAGAAGTATAAGGGCTTAATAATATATAAAGAAAGTACTAGATATATTATAATTTAATATATGAAATAAATTTATATAGATTAGTATAATTAGTATATCATTTAATTTTCATTCTTAACTTCTATTAATATAAAGAATTCTTATTATTATTTAATAATATAACTAATATAACTTTATAAATAGGCTTTAGCTACTACATAGTAATTCGATTTACTTACATATAATAGGCCCTCTAATTCTATTTTCTTTAATTATAAATATAGTAGCCTTTAGCTACTATATAGTAAATTTATCTACTTTAGTATAATAGACCATCTAACTCCGCGCCTCTTAATAATATATATAGCCTTTAGTTATATAATCCTTACCTAACTATAACTATACTTATATATACTTATTATACTTAATGTTCTTATTATCTTTAAGTTTATACTTTAATAATAATATAGCTTTTAATTATTTAATTACTATCACGTAGTTAATAAGCGAGCTAGCTATCTAACTCTAACTATATTATATTTATAAGTAATAAGTAGTATTAAGAAACGTATGTTAATTAAAACTACTTAGAAACCTCTTTATTAGATATTTCATTAATAAATTAATATATTTATATATTATAACTAGTACTTCTATAGATTTTATAGTATTATTAGCTTATTTTAATCCTTAGTTAGTAATTATTATTCTAATATATTTCCTCCTTAGTCTAAGTTATTACCTCTCTCTATAACTAAATATCCTCTACTTTAATTATAATAAAACTCCCTCTTTATTTAAACTAGGCTTTTTAGCTCTTGAATATTAATTAAATAAATTATTCTCCTCTGAAAGGATATTTCTTTAAACCTTAATAAAGTAATCTAATATATAAACCCTTATACTCCTTTTAATAAATACTCTATAGCTTTAATAATAAAACTTAAAGAGCTATTTTAATAATAAGAGATTCTCTTTTTAATAAATTTAAACTAAAAAGCTATTTTAGTTAGGTTATTTAATATCTAAGAAATCTAAACTAGGAGTATTATTAACAGAGATCCTAGGGGTATTAGAATATATAACCTTATATTAAGCTTAAATAATATACTCTTTATATTTAAAGATATAAGCTTAGCCCCTCTAAATTCTCTATAGATATTTCTTTTTATAATTATTTATATAAATAATCTATGGCCTTTGGCTACTGCATAGTGATTTTACCTACTTAAGTGCAATAGACCTTCTAACTCCGCGCCTCCTAATAATATATAGCCTTCGGTCACGTGATCCTTTCCTAACTATAGCTATACTTATATATACCTATTATACTAGATAGCCTCACGATCTTTAACTTTATATCGATAATAATATAGTTTTTAATTATTTAATAGACTATAAAACTTTCTAACTTTTCCTCTCGCGCACTACCCGCGCTACTAATACCGCCTCTATTACTACTTTATCCGCTAGTAGCTATACTATTATTAGTAACGCTCTCTCTATTTATCGTAAGCTATACTTACTAATATTCGCCTAGGCTACCTAGGCTACCTCTACCTTAGTAATATAGAGGACCTGCTCGAAGAAAGGCTACTCTATAGGGTATATAATAACCTACTAAACTTCTATTACTAAGTTTACTTACTTAGCTCTAATACTATTAAGCTCGGAATTACGCCGCAGCCCCTTCGCAAAAAGACTATAACAAATTCACCTAGTTCGCAGGCATAATTCAGGAAATACTATATAGGTATTTTAACCTATACCCTCTACTAGTTAAGGAAAATAATATAGGAACCCTATATATTCCTACTACTCGCAAGCAAACCCTCTAAATATTATAGAGTCGGATGCGCGCCGCACTAGGGCTAATTATATTAGAGCTAAGGCCTCTGGCCACTGCATAGTGATTTTACCTGCTCAAGTGCAATAGACCTTCTAACTCCGCGCCTCCTGACAATACACGTGTGGCGCGCGTCCGACTCTGTGATATTTAGAGGGTTTGCTTGCGAGTAGTAGGAACGTATAGGGTTCCTATATTATTTTCCTTAACTAGTAGAGGGTATAAGTTAAAATACCTATATAGTATTTCCCGAATTATGCCTGCGAACTAGGTGAATTTGTTATAGTCTTTTTGCGAAGGGGCTGCGGCGTAATTCCGAGCTCAATATTAGAGCTAAATAGGCTACTAAGGCTCTCGTGGCCTAGAAAAGCTACTATATAAGATAACTCCTTAACCTAAAAGGTCGACCTTCTAGCAAGGTGCTATAAACGCTACTATATAAGAGGTAACTCCTTAACTAAAGAGGTCTTTCCTAAGAGGTTCTTATAGCTAGAAGTATAAGAAGCTTTATTATAAGTAGGGCCTTATACCTCTCCCTCTTCCTTATCCTTATCTATAAAGTCCTAGGTATACTTATAACCTATAATAAATCCTTAATTATATTAGTACTAGACCTTATATATAAAAACACTAAGCCTACGCGAGGTATACCTTTTAATACTAATAATACGCGAGAGCTTATTAGAGAGTTTAGTATTAATATAATTAATAAAACCCGCTCCTTCTTTAACTACTCTATTATATATAGAGAGTATATTATTAGTATAGCCCTTAAGAGGGCTCTTATTAATACCCCTAGAGGGGATACTTATTATTATATTATAGCTAAGTAAGTAGACTTAGTAGTAGAAGCTAGGTAAGTCGTTATATACCTTATAGAGTAGCCCTTCTTTAAGCAGGTCCTTTATACTATTAAGGCAGAGGTAGCCTAGGCCCCTTAGGGGTTAGTAAGTATAGCTTATACTAACTAATAGAGAGAGCGTTACTAATAACAATATAGCTATAAAGATAGTAATAACTTCTAGCGGATAAAGCGGTAATAGAGGCGGTATTAGCAGCGCGGGTAGTGCGCGAGAGGAAAAGTTAATAGTTTTATAATCTATTAAATAATTAAAAACCACGTTATTATCGATATAAAGTTAAAGATCGTGAGGCTATCTAGTATAACGGGTATATATAAGTATAGCTATAGTTAGGAAAGTTATAATCACGTGACCGAAGGCTATATATTATTAGGAGGCGCGGAGTTAGAAGGTCTATTATACTTAAGCAGGTAAAATCACTATGCAGTGGCTAGAGGCCGCTCTAATACTATTATACCTTATAGAGTCCCCTATAGGGGTATTAAAATAAGCCCTCTTAAGGGCTATACTAATAATATACTCTCTATATATAGCAGAGTAGTTAATAAAAGAGCAGGTTTTATTAATTATATTAAAGCTAAACTCTCTAGTAACCCCCTCTATATTATTTATACTAAAGGGTATACCTCGCTTAGGCTTAGTATATTTATATATAGGGTTAGGTATTAATATAGTTAAGGGATAAGGATAAGGAAGAGGGAGAGGTATAAAGCCCTACTTAAAGCAGAGCTTCTTATACTTCTAGCTATAAGAACCTCTTAGGAAAGACCTCTTTAATTAAGAAGTTACTTCTTATATAATAATATTTATAATACCTTACTAGAAGGTTAACCTTTTAGGTTAAGGAGTTATCTTATATAGTAGCTTTTACCTTATTAGAAGGTTTAGCGAGGGTATTACTACGAGAGCCTTAGTAGCCTATTTAGCTCTAATATAATTAGCCTTAGTATAGCGCGCGTCCGACTTTATAATATTTAGAGGGTTTACTTATAAGTAGTAAGAATATATAAGGTTCCTATATTATTTTCCTTAACTAGTAGAGGGTATAGGTTAAAATACCTATATAATATTTCCTAAATTATACTTGCGAACTAGGTAAATTTATTATAGTCTTTTTGCAAAGGGGCTGCGGCGTAATTCCGAACTTAATATATTAGTTAAAATACTAAAGCTAATTTAGAACTCCTTTATTTATTATCTACCTATTTTTAAATATTATAATAACTTAGTTATATAGGAGAATAGATTTAGTATACTAAGTAGAGAGGTAATATTAGCTTATAATAATAATATATAGTAGGATATTATAGCGTAACGAGCTAATAGCTTAAATAACTATAACCTATTTATAATTATTAAGCTATATTATTTTTATATTTAAATACCTTTTTATACTTATAATAACTATTTTAAATATAATCTAGCTTATTATAAAGCTAGTTTTCTTAAATTTATAAATATTAGACTTTATAATACTATATTTTATAATTATATTTGTTATAAAGTAAAACTATATATTTATTGTATTTAGATCTTTATATTAGTCCTTTGTATGGTTATACTTATTAAAAAATATATCTAGAGCTATAGTTATTACTTATTAAAGCTCGAGGCTTAGAGCTTCCTAACTAGTAGTATACTATAGTTAGTAAGTATATAATTATCTATATCCTTTATATTATTAATATAAGAATGAAACGATTAGAAATCTAGATTAAGAATCTAGATTAAGAATATACTTAACTAGCGTCTCCTCTTTAAATATAATTAAACTTCATATATTAGGTATTATATTATATTATAATAAGATTCCCTTAATTTATATACTAAGGGTTAAACGAGAGATAGAGTAGATCTTTATAGTAACTTAGATACTAAGATTAGGGGTTTTCTAGATAGCCTAAAGGGCTAGATTTTATTAAGTATTATTCTTTTATAATATTATTATATTATCATATTATAATATAAGTTAAGAGGTAGAATATAAATTAAACGTAGTTAGGTAGCTAGCTCGCTTATCTAGCTAGCTCGTTTATTAACCACGTTAGACTACTAAACTATTAACTTATCCTCTTATATACTACCTATACTACTAATACTACTAATACTACCTCTATTACTACTTTATTCTATTAGCTGTCTTATTTAATTAAACTAGCTAACGCCTTTATAGCAAGGCTATTATAAGTAATATTCTCTCTATTAGTTAGTATAAGCTATACTTACTAATATTCCTATAAAAGGCTACCTTTACTTTAATTTTATAGAGAGGTTATTTTAAGAAGAGCTACTCTATAGGGTATATAATAACTTACTTAGCTTTTATTACTAAGTCTACTTATTTAGCTATAAGATAGTAATATATTATAAGGTCCCTTATAGGGGTATTAAAGATAGCTCTACTAAGAGCTATATTTATAAGGGGTTAGACCTAAGTTTCTTTAATAAGAGGTTATTATAATACTATTTATTTAAGCTAAAAAGGAAAAGGGGAAGTTTCCCTCTCTAGTAGAGATTTCACTCGTCTATAAGGAACTACTAGGTAAGCCCTAGGTAAGCTCTAGGTAACCTCTTAAGATAATAAACCTAGGTAGAAGCCTAGATAGGCTTAACTGAGATATAGCTTATAATAATCCCCCCTCCTAGCTAATCCCCCCCTAGGTATATACTAGGTTATTATTATTATCTATAACTAGGCTATATAAGGCTTTATATTTATTTATTATAATAGTCTCTATTATAGCTTCTATAAGCTCCTAGGTAAGCTCTATATACCCCTCCTACTTAACTTAGACCTCGCGCCTCTACTCTCGCTTAATTACTTTCTATTACGCTATATATATCTCCTCTATATATTATTTAAATTTATTATTATTATTTATAATTGATAATAATTAGAGATTTATTCTTATCTAAGTAAGTAGGGGGTTCTTAAGTACCCTTTAGAGGAGGTTAATATAGAACTTAAGGCCTCTAGCCACTGCATAGTGATTTTACCTGCTTAAGTGCAACAGACCTTCTAACTCCGCGCCTCCTAATAATATATAGCCTTCGGTCACGTGATTATAATTACTAACCACCTCTCCTAACCATAGCTATACTTATACGTGCCTATAGCCTCACGATCTTTAACTTTATATCGATAATAACGTGGTTTTTAATTATTTAATAGATTACGAAACTATTAACCTTTCCTCTCGCATACTACCTATGCTACTATTAAATACCACCTCTATTACTACTTTATCCGCTAGAAGTTATTACTATCTTTACTATACTATTATTAGTAACGCTCTCTCTATTAGTTAGTATAAGCTATACTTACTAACGTTCCCCTAAGGGGCCTAGGCTACCTCTGCCTTAATAGTATAGAGGACCTACTTAAAGAAGGGCTACTCTATAGGGTATATAATAACCCGCCTAGCTTCTATTACTAAGTCCGCTTACTTAGCTATAATATAATAATAAGTATCCCCTCTAGGGGTATTAATAAGAGCCCTCTTAAAGGCTATATTAATAATACGCTCTCTATATATAATAGAGTAGTTAAAAAAGGAGCGGGTTTTATTAATCGTATTAATACTAAACTCTCTAGCGAGCTCTCGCGTATTATTAGTATTAAAGGGCGTGCCTCGCGCAGGCTTAGCGTTTTTATATATAGGGTCTAGTATTAATATAGTTAAGGATTTATCGTGGGTTAGATAAGGAAGAGGGAGAGGTATAAGGCCCTGCTCGTAGCAGAGCTTCTTATGCTTCTAGCTATAAGAACCTCTTAGGAAAGACCTCTTTAGTTAAGGAGTTACCTCTTATATAGTAGCGTTTACCTTACTAGAAGGTTAACCTTTTAGGTTAAGGAGTTATCTTATATAGTAGCTTTTACCTTTAGCACCTTGCTCGAAGGTCGACCTTTTAGGTTAAGGAGTTATCTTATATAGTGGCTTTTCTAGGCCACGAGAGCCTTAGTAGCCCGTTTAGCTCCGATATAATTAGCCCCGGTATAGCGCGCGTCCGACTCTATATAGTAATATTTAGAGGGTTTACTTGCGAGTAGTAGGAATATATAGGGTTCCTATATTGTTTTCCTTAACTAGTAGAGGGTATAGGTTAAAATACCTATATAGTGTTTCCCAAATTATACCTACGAACTAGGTGAATTTGTTATAGTCTTTTTGCGAAGGGGCTGCGGCGTAATTCCGAGCTTAATATAGAACTTAAAGTAGATATTACTAGGTATATCTAGCTTAATAATATATAAGCTTAGGACTCCTATTATAATATATTTATAATATAACTATAATAGCTTCTTACTAGGCCTAGGGTTCTTATACTTAGCTATTAAGAGCTAAATTTTATTACTTACTTAGTCCTCCTCTAAAGATATCTTATATTAATTTATATTCTCCTTATTATACTACTAAGCTAGCCTCTAGCTACTATATAGTAATTTTACCTACTTAAATATAATAGACCTTCTAACTCCGCGCCTCCTAATAATATATAGCCTTCGGTTACGTAATCATTTCCTAACTATAGCTATACTTATATATGCCCTACTAGATAGCCTTACGATCTTTAACTTTATATTAATAACAACGTAGTTTTTAGCGAGCTCTCGCGCGTTACTAGTATTAAAGGGCGTGCCTCGCGCGGGCTTAGCGTTTTTATATATAAGGTCTAGTACTAATATAGTTAAGGGATAAGAATAAGGAAGAGGGAGAGGTATAAGACCCTATTTATAGTAGCAGAGCTTCTTATACTTCTAGCCATAAGAACCTCTTTAGGAAGACCTCTTTAGTTAAGGAGTTACCTCTTATATAGTAGTATTTACCTTTAGTACCTTAATAGAAGGTTAACCTTTTAAGTTAAGGAGTTATCTTATATAGTAGCCATTACCTTACTAGAAGGTTTAGCGAGGGTATTTCTAAGCTATAAGAGCCTTAGTAGCCTATTTAGCTCTAATATAATTAGCCCTAATATAGCGTACGTCTAACTTTATATAAGGGTTTACTTATAAGTAATAGGAACGTATAGGGTTCCTATATTATTTTCCTTAACTAGTAGAGGGTATAAGTTAAAATACCTATATAATATTTCCCAAATTATACCTATAAACTAGGTAAATCTATTATAGTCTTTTTATAAAGGGGCTGCAGCGTAATTCCGAACTCAATACTACTAAGCTATTATAATACCTATTTAAATAAAGTTTATTACTTCTTATAGCTTAGTTAGTAAGAGAGTAGCTACTATATCTCTAGAGTGGGCTTCCTATAGTATATTACTTATAACTAATATAGGGTTAATATAGTATTTATATTCTAAAAAGAATACTAAGAGCTTAGTTATATTACTAACCCTATTATAAAGCGCTAGCTAGGTAGTAAGTAAGAGCTATCTCTAGTTATCCTATACCTAAGTTATAAATACTTATAAAATAGCTTATATCTCCTAGTTTTACTTTTTAATATTACTATTAGTTTATACGTAATATATAATACTTAATAATCTCTTTATATAGATAAAATAATAAAATTTAGCCTAGAAGTAGCTTACCTAATTAGGCTTATAATTACTAATAATATTATATAAGAACTTATAGAACTAGAATTAGTAAGTAAGAAACTAATAGGTATAAGCTTCTACCTCTATAATACCTATCTCCTCTAATATTACTAACTTACCTAGCTTATTTATTATAACTTATAAGTATAGCCTCTAGCTACTACATAGTGATTTTACCTGCTTAAGTATAATAGACCTTCTAACTCCGCGCCTCCTAATGATATATAGCCTTTAGTTACGTGATTATAATTAGTAGCTTTTACCTTACTAGAAGGTTTAGCGAGGGCGTTACTACGAGAGCCTTAGTAACCCGTTTAGCTCCTATATAATTAGCCCTAGTGTAGCGCGTATCTAACTTTATATAAGGGTTTGCTTACGAGTAGTAGGAATATATAGGGTTCCTATATTATTTTCCTTAACTAGTAGAGGGTATAAGTTAAAATACTTATATAGTATTTCCTAAATTATACTTATAAACTAAGTAAATTTATTATAGTCTTTTTATAAAGGGGCTGCGGCGTAATTCCAAACTTAATAACTTATAAGTATTAGCTAGTATTATTCTTTATAAGTAATAAGTTTATAATAAAGTTTATTAAGAGGTCTAAGTATAACTAAGTAAGTACTAATAAGGGCTTTAGGAAACCCCTCTTAGCTTACCTCTAGATATATATCTTTCTATAAATATTATAGTTCCTTATAAACCTCTATATTATTTATAATTATCTTAGCTAGTAGAACTACTAGCTTACTATTTCTAACGTATTATTATAGCTTAGGTAAGTAGTTATACTTAAGTTATAACTAGGTAAGTACTAATAAGGGCTTTAGGAAACCCCTCTTAGCTTACCTCTAGATATATATCTCTCTATAAATATTCTAGTTCCTTACAAACCTCTATATTATTTATAATTATCTTAGCTAGTAGAACTACTAGCTTACTATTTCTAACGTATTATTATAGCTTAGGTAAGTAGTTATACTTAAGTTATAGCTTTACTAGATAATATTTATATAGAGCTCCTTTAGTAAGTTATTATTATTCTCCCTATTGAGTACTTATAGCCTTCCCCTAAATATTAGCCTCCCCTAATTACTAATATTATAGTTACTAATTTAAACCTTAGCCCTTATATCTAATAGAAAGCTCTAAAGCTAGTAAGTAACTATATAATATATAGCTTTATATATTATATCCTTCTTTATAATCTCTAGCTATAATACCTATAGTTTAGGGTTATTAGTAAAAGCTATAGTATTTAGGATATTAGTATAACCCTTTTAACTTCTCCTTACTAAGGGGCTAGCTATAGGGTCCTTATAGGAGTAGATATAGTTTAATATTAGCTATAAGACCTTTCTCTATTTCTATTTATTATCCTACTCTAATAACATATCCTATTCTCTATACGAGAGGGTATTAAAAGCTACTTCTTCTTTATTAGAGTAATATTTAATAATAAAGTTATACTAAGATAGTTCTTCTGGCCTCTAGCCACTACATAGTCATTTTACCTACTTAAGTGCAATAGACCTTCTAACTCCGCGCCTCCTAATAATACATAGCCTTCGGTCACGTGATCGTAACTTTCCTAACTATAGCCGCACTTATATATGCCCCACTAGATAGCCTTATAATCTTTAACTTTATATTAATAATAACGTGGTTTTTAATTATTTAAACTACGAAACTATTAACTTTTCCTCTCGCGCACTACCCGCGCTGCTAATACCGCCTCTATTACCGCTTTATCCGCTAGAAGTCGTTACTATTTTTACTATGCCGTCGTTAGTAACGCTCTCTCTATATTATAGTCAGCATAAGCCGTACTTACTAATATTCGCCTAGGCTACCTAGGCTACCTCTACCTTAGTAATATAGAAGACCTGCTCGAAGAAAGGCTACTCTATAGGGTATATAATAACCTACTAAACTTCTACTACTAAGTTTACTTACTTAGCTCTAATACTATCGCGCCTTATAGAGTCCCTTATAGGGGTATTAAAGTAAGCCCTCTTAAGGGCTATATTAATAATACGCTCTCTATATATAGTAGAGTAGTTAATAAAGGAGCGGGTTTTATTAATTATATTAAGGCTAAACTCTCTAGCGATCCCCTCTATATTATTTATACTAAAAGGTATACCTCGCTTAGGCTTAGCGTATTTATATATAAGGTCTAGTACTAATATAGTTAAGGGATAAGGATAAGGATAAGGGAGAGGTATAAGGCCCTGCTTATAGCAGAGCTTCTTATACTTCTAGCTATAAGAACCTCTTAGGAAAGATCTCTCTAGTTAAGGAGTTACCTCTTATATAGTAGCGTTCGCAGCACCTTTAGTACCTTACTAGAAAGTCGACCTTTTAGGTTAAGGAGTTATCTTATATAGTAGCTTTCGTAGCACCTTGCTAGAAGGTTTAGCGAGGGCGTTTCTAGGCTACGAGAGCCTTAGTAGCCTATTTAGCTCTAATATAATTAGCCCTAGTATAGCGCGTATCCGACTTTATATAAGGGTTTACTTATAAGTAGTAGGAACGTATAGGGTTCCTATATTATTTTCCTTAACTAGTAGAGGGTATAAGTTAAAATACCTATATAGTATTTCCTAAATTATACCTGCGAACTAGGTGAATTTATTATAGTCTTTTTGCGAAGGGGCTGCGGCGTAATTCCAAGCTTAAGATAGTTCTTCTACTTACTAGCTCTAGTGCTCTATAAGATATTATTTCTTTATAAAATACCTAAGCCCCTAGTAGTTTATTAATACCTTAAAAGAGGTTATATTATATAGCTCTACTCTCTATATATATAAATAAGAAAGAACTACTAGGAGCTCCTTATTAAAAATAGAGTAGTTATAATTAATAAATAAGAGCTTTTATAAGTAGAATATTATAAAGCGCTAAATACCCTCTAGGTTAATCTAAGAGAGTACTCCTCTTAATATAAATCCTAAATAATTCGTTTTAATAATAATCTTATTTTCTAAGTTAAATTAGTAGAATACTAGCTAAATATTAAAGAGCTACTTAAGCTAAGAGAAGGCTTATTCTTAGTTATCCCCTTATTAAAATACTATATTCTTCTTTATAAGCTTTATAAGTAATTTAATAATATCTCTATACTTTATTATAAATATATTATAATAATTTATAAACTTCGAGAAGCTCTAGATACTTTTTAAGGAGATAGGGGGTAGTTATTTAGTAATTACCTAGAGTTTCTTAAGGTTATAAGAGAAACCCTTTCTTATAGTTATAATAAACCCTATATATTTAACTCTTTTTACTAAGAACTTATACTTTATAGTATTAAGCTTAAGGTTTAGCTCTTATAAGAATACCGAAGGTATATCTTAAAAATTTCTATTATAACCTTATAAAGGTTAAATAAAGCTTAATAAATAACTATAGTATATATAGTTATATACCTATATAATATCTCTTTAATAACACTTTAATAACTATAAAATATAAAATAATAACTATAAAAGTATTTCGTTTATGGAATAAATACGTTGAAAATCTATATAAATTCT
>JAVHLU010001068.1:0-38803 GCA_036785755.1 Colletotrichum ledebouriae
ATATATAGGGTTCTTATATTATTTTCCTTAACTAGTAGAGGGTATAGGTTAAAATACCTATATAGTATTTCCCGAATTATGCCTGCGAACTAGGTGAATTTGTTATAGTCTTTTTGCGAAGGGGCTGTAGCGTAATTCCGAGCTTAAATAGAACTTAATTTAGAAGTAAAATATTAATTAAATTAAGTAGCGAATTATTACTAAAGCTATAGTAAAAAGGGGTATTATTTTATAAAGGGGGAAAAGAGCTAACTATTTAAGTAGTTATTAACTTCTTAGGATAGCTATAGGGGCGACTACCACGACTACTATAATTATAAGTAATACTATTATAACTACTATAGTAACTAGTTGCTAAACTAGCGCTATTAATATCCCTACTATTACTACCTATAAGCTAACTACTAGCTAACTTATTACTAGCACTACTACCTAACTTACTACTAGAACTATTACTATTAGAGATAGTAATAGTAACCTTAGCTCTCTTAGTCTTCTTTACTAACTCTTCGCTACTACTTTAGCTATACTTAATAGGGGTATTAAGATAAGAGGCGCGGGAGATAGGATAAGTAATAGTAATAATAATAAAGTAAGAGGGGATATTATTAGTAATATACTTAGCGAGATTTTCCTAAAGCTCCTTATAAAACCTAGGGAAAAAAGTAATATCGCGCTTATAGGTATACCTAGGGACTAGCTTTATTAAAAACTTATTAAGTAAGTAGTTAATATTATTATAAAAGTAATTAATAGGATTATTATTATAAATATATACTAGCTAGGTAGTATTTAGGAAAGAATATTAATACTATTATAAAAGGTACTAACTTAAAACCTAGTAGTTAATAGAATATAATTAGTAAGGGAATAGTAAGTAATAGCCTATATAGACTAGGATATTAAGCGTGAGGTACTTATAAATAGAGGTAAGCTCCTAGAGCTAAAGCTACTCTATACTATAGCTATTACTACTAGTAGTAGGATTATAAATAAGCTTAGTAATACGCTTCTATATTATTAAATAGTTACTAAGTATAGCTAGAATATAATAATAATAAAGAGGGGTTAGAATACTATTATACTACTAGATCTAGATCTAGTAGAATATATTCTAAGTTATCTAGGCTACGCTCTAAAGCTCTTAAGGGACTTAAAAAATATTAATATATAATGACCTATTAGTAAATTAGTAGAGACTTATAGTAGCGTATTTCTTCTTATTAAAGGTATAATAGATATACTTCTATATATACTTATTATATATATAGTAAAAGTAGATAATATCCTAATATATTTTATAAAGATAGCTAAGGTAAGGATAGCTATTATTAAGATTACTAATAAGATTACTAGAAAGAATTTTAGGATTATAGAGGTATTTTATAAGAACTATACCTATATATATAATATAAGATATTATAAAGAGCTATTAATAAGAGGCTAGAGAGGGATATAAATAAAATTAGAAGAAAAAAGGGAAGTAACTTAATAATTATAATAAAAGCTTATAAAATAAGTATTAAAATAGGAGAGGTAGCTAGATTAAAAAAGATTATAAAGAGGAGAAATTCTAACTAAGTTAGAGACCTTAAAAAGAAGATACTTTTTTATATTTTAAGTTACTAGGTAATAAAGCTAAATAATTACTAGTTATATATTACTAAATAATTATATAACTATTAGTAACTAATTAAAAAATAATAATAATAATTAAAATTAAAATTTAAAAATACTCATAACGCGCTAGGAAAATAAAAATACGTTATTTATTATAACTACTTAGATCTAGTATAAAGGGTAAGAGTAAATAATATAATAAAAGTATAGAAACGCCGCCCTATAGTTAATAATAATATCTATAATAATATAGAGCTATATTACCCTACTAGTATACCTTAGGGACTAAGGCTTTAGAGGGGGGGGGGGGGGTAATTATAAGGAATAATAGCAGGTATAGGATATAGAGCTAACGCTATTAGTAGAATATTAGCAAATTAGTAGTAAATATATATACTCTTAAGAAAACTCTATAAGCTAGAGACTTAGAAGGTTAAGTAATAGTTTAATATAACTACGCATATCTACGTTTTAGTATTCTAGCCCTTCCTAGTTTAGGCCTATAGCTATACTCTAATAAGTACTACTTTTATAATATTTAAATTATACCTTTCTTATACTTAGATTTTTATAGTATAAGTAGTATATTATTATAATAGGCTTACTAAACTTAGTAGTATATAAAGGGGGTTACTCTTATAATCTCCTTATATAACTAGTAGAGGTATTTATAAAAAGCATAGATCTTAACCTTTTAGTCCTATATAAGTTTAGTATTATATAATAGCTATTATTTTATAAGTATAGAAAGAGGGTTTAGAAGGTTTATAATTATAATTTAATATATAGAGGGTAGGGTAGAGGGTAATATAGAGGGTAGGGTTAATAGCGATATCGATATCAACCTTATAGGTAGTAATATTAAGGTTAGCGAGGTTACTATATTAGCTATATTAGTAGTAGTAATAGTAATTATAATAATAGGAAAAAAAACCCTTATCTTCGGCGTTAGTAGGTAGGCTTTAGCTTTTATTTTAGAAGTTATTTTCCTTAGAATCCCTTAGAAATTAGGCGAATAAAATAGAGTTATAACTTAGGGAAAAAATCCGGTTACTAGGTAGGGACTAGTGGGGTAATTCACTGCGCTAACATTTGAAACCCCGGAGGAGGTGTACTCACAGAGTATAGATTGTGCATGCATCGGAGGTACCGGATATGGATCGCGACAGGCCGAATGCGGGACAGGCTTCAAAGCAGGTCGTCATAGCTCCCCACTTTTCCGTGAGCTAAACTGCGGTGAGCCCTGTGAATGGGTGGCTAGCAGTAGCGGTTGCCGCTGGCTGGTGGTCCCCGAACCCCGACGAAGCTGACAAACCATGCAGCGTCACCGAACAGCGACCCTCGTATTTTGGAACCTCCTCCACCACACCTCTTTGCTCGACAATTCGCGGCACGTCGCATCCCGTCTCGACTCGACTCGGTCGTCCCTCCGAAAACGTTTTTCCCCTAGACAACGACGGAGTCGATCGTTTCGCTTCACTTTGCGCTTATACAAACAAACGGCCACACAGTAATCGAGAACGACGTTACTCACGGCACCGCGTGACGACAAATTCACCCTCATCGTTCGTTCTGTCTACACCACCTAGCATGCGTTGACAGGCGGGCTTGGGGAATCGCAGAGCATTCAACATGGACTATTCCGACTACACGTCGCAGCGCCTCCTGCACACGGGATCGTTGACGGGATTTCATCGCTTGGGGTCACTCGGCAGCCATTATCTTTCCGCGACCGAGCATATCAAGCAGCCGCTATGCGGTAACGAGGAAGGCTGGGGGCCATTGAGCCCGATACGATATGACTTCACACCCTGCTTTATCGATGTGTGGATAGCTTCTGTGGCTGCGTTTGGTGTTGTATTTGGGCTGCTTGCCATTATTTGGCTCGTCCAGCGCAAGAGGTCTTCAGATGCCCCCAAAGACTGGCATTTTTGGGCAAAACAGGTCAGCCAGAATTGCTCCCGCTCCCCTGCTGCCTCCTTGCTGACAAGTCGCCTCACAGACACTGCTCGGATTCATCATCGCCGACGTACTTGTCCAACTTGTGATTCAAATTTTCAGTTACCCCGGAATATGGTACGGTGACTTCAGGTTCTGGACGACCGCGGGTACAATTCTCTCCCTCGGTGTGATCTTCGCGATTCAGTGGCTCGAACATGCGCGGTTGCGTAACGCAAACGGCGTCGTTCTTTTCTACTGGCTCTTCCTCTTACTAGCCTACGCCGTCAAGCTCCGTTCCCTTATCTCTCAGCAGCTCTACGCCAAGAACGAGGCTTACTTCATCACTTACACCATCGGCTTCGCGTTATCCATTGTCGAGTTTTTGCTCGAGTGGCTGTGGCCTAGGAAACTCAGCGCATATGAGGCTCTGATTGATGAGGAGGAATGCCCGATCGAATACGCGACCGTCTTTTCCCTCCTGACCTTCTCATGGATGACTCCTTTAATGCGCTATGGTTACAAGCAATATCTCACCGAAGATGATCTCTGGGGGCTTGCGAAGAAGGACCAGACCAAGAACACTGGAGATGCGTTCCAAGATGCTTGGGAGTACGAGTTGAAGCACAAGAAAAACCCCTCTCTCTGGATTGCTCTGTTCCGAGCTTATGGTGGCCCTTACGCTGTTGCGGCACTTTTCAAGGTCGTCAATGACGCTACTCAATACATCCAGCCGCAACTTCTCAAGTATCTCATTGCATTTGTAGACTCGTACAGCAAAGACAGCGACGCCGAGGAGCAGCCAGTCATTCGGGGTGCCGCGCTTGCGTTGGCTATGTTCGCATGCGCTGTCCTCCAGACTGCTATGATTGTGAGTCCCTTCCAAAGTATCCTGACCGCAGATCGGCTGATAGTCTATAGCATCAATACTTTCAACTTGCATTCGTCACCGGTATGCGTATCAAAGGAGGTTTGGCGTCCGCAATCTACAAAAAGTCCATGAAACTTTCCAATGAGGGTCGGTCTTCCAAGACGACAGGTGACATTGTGAACTACATGGCCGTCGATGCCCAACGTCTGCAGGATTTGACCCAGTTCGCCCAACAAGTCTGGTCTGCACCCTTCCAGATCATTATCTGCATGGTGTCCTTATATCAACTCGTTGGATGGTCTATGCTTGCTGGTATTGGTGTCATGATTGTTATGATGCCAGCTCACGGTTTCATTGCCAGAATCATGAGGAACCTGCAAAAGGAACAGATGAAGAACAAGGATAAACGAAGCCGTCTCATTAACGAGATCATCACCAACATGAAGAGCATCAAGCTCTACGCCTGGGGAGCTGCATTCATGAACAAGTTGAACTTTGTGCGTAACGATCTTGAGTTGAAGAACCTCCGCAAGATTGGAGCGACACAGGCATTTGCCAACTTCACCTGGAGCACTGCGCCCTTTTTCGTGTCTTGCACTACTTTCACCGTATTCGTGTTGACCCAGGACAAGCCTTTGACGACCGAAATCGTCTTCCCCGCGCTTAGTAAGTTCGCTAGCCGAGAATACGATATCAGATACTAACGATTTGAACAGCCCTCTTCAACCTACTCACGTTTCCTCTGGCCGTTCTCCCAATGGTCATTACTTCTATTGTGGAGGCCAGCGTTGCTGTGGGTCGCTTGACTTCATTCCTCACAGCCGAAGAGATCCAGCCCGATGCGATCACCGTTAAGCCTGCTCCCGAAGAGATGGGCGAGGAGACTGTCCTCATTCGAGACGGAACCTTCTCTTGGAACCGTCATGAGAGCAAGGAAGCCCTCAAAGACATTGATTTCACCGCTTACAAGGGCGAGCTATCCTGCGTTGTTGGCAGAGTGGGGGCTGGTAAGTCCTCGTTCCTGCAAAGCATCTTGGGCGACCTCTGGAAGGTCAAGGGTGAAGTTCAGGTCCACGGAACTGTGGCGTACGCATCACAGAGTGCATGGATTTTGAACGCGACAGTCAAGGAGAATATCGTTTTCGGCTACCGCTATGATCCCGATTTCTACGAAAGGACAGTCAAAGCTTGCGCCCTTCTTGACGACTTTGCGCAGCTTCCCGATGGCGACGAAACCGTGGTGGGTGAAAGAGGTATTTCCCTGAGTGGTGGCCAAAAAGCCCGCGTGGCCTTGGCCAGAGCTGTGTACGCTCGAGCCGATATCTACCTGTTCGATGACGTTCTGTCGGCCGTTGATTCTCATGTCGGACGACACATCATTGAGAATGTTCTCGGCCCCAGGGGTCTCTTGAATACCAAGACCCGCATTCTTGCGACCAACGCTATTGCCGTTCTCCCGGAGGCGAGCTACATCACCTTGCTTAGGGATGGTGAAATCGCCGAGCGTGGAACTTATAAGCAGCTCGTAGCCATGAAGGGCATGATCAACGATCTCATCAAAACTGCCGGACAAGAGTCGGGTTCTTCCTCTGAGTCCAGCTCAAGCGGTTCTAGCAGCGAGACCTCCACCGTTATTGAAGCCGAGGGAAGCAGCCAAGAGAAGGCTGAGTTGGAGGAGGCCCAGGAACAACTGCCTGAGATGGAGCCAATAAAGACTGGTACCGCCATGACAAATAAGAAGCGATCATCGAGCATGGCCACACTTCGCCGTGCAAGCACCGCCAGTTTCCGTGGTCCCCGCGGCAAGCTTACCGACGAAGAAGTCTGCGGCAGCAAGACCAAGCAGTCCAAGGAGCACCAAGAGCAAGGGAAGGTCAAGTGGGATGTTTACCTCGAATACGCTCGAAACAGCAACATCATCGCAGTCATCATCTATCTCCTCACACTTGTTGCCTCACAAACAGCGAATATTGGCGGATCCGCGTGGCTCAAAACATGGGCTGAGCACAACCAGAAGGCTGGCGGCAACCCTGATGTTGGCAAATACATTGGAATATACTTCGCGTTTGGTATGGGCTCGTCTCTTCTGACCGTCATCCAAACACTCATCTTATGGATTTTCTGTTCAATCGAGGTAAGTGGAAGTTGGATTTCGCTCCGCGCAACGCAAGCTGACAGAACATTCAGGCGTCACGAAAGCTGCACGAGAGCATGGCCAACGCTATTTTCCGATCTCCCATGTCATTTTTCGACGTCACGCCTACTGGCCGCATTCTGAACAGATTCTCCAGGTTTGTTAATTGTTCCTGGGAAATTGGTCATGACAAGGAGAAAGCTGACAGGAATCCAGTGACATCTACAGGGTGGACGAGGTTCTCGCCAGGACCTTTAACATGCTTTTCGTCAATGCTGCTCGTTCAGGCTTCACATTAGCAGTGATTGCGGTCGCCACTCCACCTTTCATCGCCTTGATTATCCCAATCGGCCTGATGTACTACTGGATTCAACGATACTACCTGCGCACTTCTCGAGAGCTCAAGCGACTTGACAGTGTTACCAAGAGTCCCATCTACGCCCACTTCCAGGAATCTCTCGGAGGAATCTCTACTATCCGAGCTTACCGACAGCAGCAGAGGTTTGAGCTTGAAAATGAGTGGCGTGTTGACGCCAATCTCAAGGCGTACTTCCCTTCCATTAGCGCCAACCGATGGCTGGCCGTCCGTCTTGAGTTCATCGGTGCCATCGTTATCATGTCTGCCGCTGGCTTCGCAGTCATCTCTGTCGCGAGCCACAGCAATCTGAGCCCCGGTCTCGTTGGTCTTGCCATGTCATACGCCTTGCAGATTACAACCTCTCTCAACTGGATCGTTCGCCAGACCGTCGAGGTTGAGACGAACATTGTTTCCGTTGAACGTGTTCTCGAGTACGCTCGGCTACCAAGCGAGGCCCCAGAGATCATCAAGAGCAATCGTCCTCCTGTCGCTTGGCCCGCCAAGGGCTCGCTCGAGTTCAAGAACTACAGCACCCGGTACCGTGAGGGTCTGGACAACGTTCTGAAGAACATTAATCTCGACATCAAGTCGCATGAGAAGATCGGCGTTGTTGGCCGCACAGGAGCCGGCAAGTCTTCGTTGACCTTGGCGCTCTTCCGTATTATCGAGCCGACATCGGGTCATATCAGCATCGACAACCTGAATACGTCCTCCATCGGTCTGCTTGATTTGCGTAGAAGACTCGCTATCATTCCACAAGATGCCGCCCTTTTCGAGGGCACTATCAGGGATAATCTGGACCCTGGCAACGTGCATGATGACACCGAGCTCTGGAGCGTGTTGGGTAAGTAACACCGGCCAGCCGTTCTGCACCGACCTGATCGTCGAGAAACTCCGCTCACACCCTTACCTAAAGGGGGGCGGGTGTATTTACCGCTCTTTAACTCGAGCTGGAGCTAATGCGCTGTGCTATTACAGAACACGCCCGGTTGAAGGACCACGTATCAAGCATGGAAGGCGGCCTAGAGGCAAAAATTAACGAAGGAGGTGAGTAAACTCGTCGCTTTCCCCCTGTTCCGCTTTTTGTCGGCTTTAGGTTTCAATCCTACCGCACCATCCCCTCTACGGCTGTCCGCAGTCGTGTGCTTCCGAACGCCTTCACGTTTTTCTCGCGACGTTCGTATTGGACTTCCAGAGGCGGCACAAGAGTCACCTTTCACGCGCATTCATCGCCGTATCCAGAGTCCCTTGCATGATCGCCCGCGCATGCAGTCCTCGTCTCGTGCTGGCTTATCTCGTGGTTTCCCCAATTCTTCACCTTCTGCCCAGTTGCCGACCGAGTAAGCCGCGTGTCGGATGGAGCGAAATGCTGACTAGATCCGCGCGTCTGTAGGCTCCAACCTCTCACAGGGTCAGCGGCAGCTCGTGTCGCTCGCCCGCGCTATGCTGACGCCGTCCAACATCCTCGTCCTCGACGAGGCCACCGCCGCCGTCGATGTCGAGACGGACGCCATGCTGCAGAATACGCTGCGCTCGCCTCTCTTCGCCAACCGTACCATCATCACCGTCGCCCATCGCATTAACACTATCCTCGACAGCGATCGCGTTGTCGTTCTTGACAAGGGAGAAGTCGTCGAGTTTGACTCGCCGCAGGAGCTAATCAAGAAGCAGGGTGTGTTTTACGGGCTTGTCAAGCAGGCTGGCCTGGACACCGACTCTTGAGACGCAGCTGGTGTGTTGATCGGTGTTGAGGAACAAGAACTAGAGCTACCAACTGAAGATGTTTAAAATTATGTAAATAGAAAACGGAAAAGCGCATGTACTTCGTGTAACCACATCATATTGTTTCTATGACAGCAAGTGAATGGTGAAGACAAGGTATCATGGATGGATGGGCGCCCTAGCGTCACTATCAAAGTTGTAGACTTACTCATGGAGACTTCAACCAGAATTGCATCTACTTCGCGGTACTTTGGACCCTGGAGGCATGTTTGTGCCCGAGGTTGTCATTGTCCGACGGAGAAAACGGTGAAGTGATGTCGTCATTGTACAAAGTCTGACCATCCAACGCCCGCTCAACACAGCCATTTCAAGGCTCGAGATGCTGTTCGCGTCCGACATCCGTCGAGGACTTCGTTTTTCCTCAGCACACACCTCCTTTTAACCAGTGCCCCGACGAAAGGCTCTCTCGACACCCACACCCACACACACCTCTGGAGGACAACGCGGGGCTGCTCGGATTGCTTGGTTGCGCCCTCTTGTATAACAACGGTATTTTTGTGTAATCTAGGCTGGGCCAAGAAAGTAGTGGATCGGAGTGGACTTACTTGTGTAACGTCGTCAGTCAGCCTGGGCAGACGCGGCAATTCGTGGCTTAGTGGCGGCCGGGACAGTGGTAGGACGACGATGATGTTGGTGCACGTCGCGTGGAGGTTGTGGGACTCTTTGGCATGCACCTTTTTTTCGAACGGGGTTTGCGTCTTTGTCTCTCACTTTCGCAGGGCTGGAGAAATGATTGGGTTCGGTAAGGGATTAGTGTTGGTTATGCCGGTACACGACTTGGTGTCTCGTGATTTCTTGACCGGTCAACTCCGTGAGCCTTTGGATTTGGTAACCGGGATGCGGCGGTGTGGTGGACGATGAACTTCGCCTTATGGCCGAGCTGAGAAAAGAGACACACGTCGAATCCGAACCTAGAGAGATACTTTAGGTCCATTCCGATTCTTCACCAACACGGGGCCTGTGCATCAGATGCGAGCTCAAGCGGGGTGTTCATCAGCACACACGAGCTTCAAACAACGTCATGTATCATCGTATCCCTATAAAATGCACTTAAATCACTATTGCAATCTTTTTAGGCACTTCTAAGTCAAGTAAGCAAGAGCTTAGTTGACATCAAGAAGCCGATGCACGAACAGGCTGATGACGGGGTATGTCGACCGCAGAGTCAGCCCTCTCATTCGACCGACTCACGCTGTTCCAGACACACACATTCTTTGTCCCAAACTTATGCTGAGAAGGATACACATGTGACGAAGGAATATCTCGTCGTGCAAGTGAGCGCTTGATTAGATGCGCATGCATGTTTCCAGGCCCAGTTCTGAGCGACTCACTAGAAAATGGCCTTCAAGTCTATCATGGGTCTGATTTGCCCTTCTGGGGACTGGATGGGACTAGGGAGAAACTACCCTTGTCATCGCACGTTTGTTGGTGAGATGTCACATGTAGAAGATCTGCGATACGTTCTCGTGCTGTCAATTGCTCATTGTTGCCGATTTCCGCCAATGTCAACTATCTTGGTATCACGGGAAGATGAGAAATTAAAGTCAAAGCCTGGATCGAGATCGCAGATGTCGTGGGCTATGTGCATCTGTGTGCCTCCTACATCTACTAACCTTTTATCTATAGAACTCCTGCAGACGGATATGTTGATTTCCCATTCATCATCGTCGCCTGGTGCGTATACCTCTCAATAAGTAAGTTGGATGTGGAACATCAAGCGGGCTTGCACGTGGCCTCATCTTCTTGACTGCTTTCCCTCGCTTTCTTAAAAACAGCTCGGCCTCAGAAGAAGGAATGTGGCTCTCTTGCAGGGGCTGTCCGGTCTACTTTGCGGGCCAAGTAGTAGGACGAGAACTCAAGTGGCCCATTTTGAAAAGCGGCAGACGCAAATCGCAGCAATGCTACTTCCTAAATCACAAGAGACATAGTGGATAGAACAGAATGAACGACGGTATAAGTCTAAAACATAGTGTTATAGAGCTATTTAATAGAAAATATTTGAGTTGAATATCGCTCTTGCGTAAAATACAGGGCCTATGTGGGATAAAGCTTTAGTCTCGTGACGAGTTCTAAGGCCACATCGGTAGAGTTACATTACATGAGAACGACGAGAGCATCGTGCACCTTCGTACGTCATATCTGGTGGTCAGTTGTACATTTGGGTAGGTATTGGAAAAGTTCACCGATATTACTGTGGTTTGTCCTTGGAGCGCAGAGCATGCTCTTACGGGTTTTTAGAGATGAACTAGGAGCTCCGCATTGGCCGCACTGTAAACCATCTTCTTCTATAACAATGTTGCGTCCTGAATAAGTGGACAAGTATCGTCCGGACAGTTGTCTCTATACATATGCACGGCATCACTGAGGTGAAGGAGGTAATCTGGAAGTCACCCTTCTGCAGGGTTCACGATCAGAGCGAGCCTTTTCAGACAGAGCTGCATTATATACAGAGAAATCATGCGCCCTTCTACCTTCGTCATGGAAGCCAGAGCGAGCGCATGGCAGGTAACTCGATTAAGTAGGTGAAAGCCCGTGACTCCTGTATACCGGCTGAAGTTGCGCTTACCCCGATCCAAAGCGTCGACAAAGTTCAATTCATTATTCAGACGGTCAATAAAATGCAGAAGAGATACGAAGAACGTTATTCAGTCTTCGAGAGGCATTCATACGAGTCAGATTTTGCGTCTAGTCGAAGGGCTAGCTGTCGGCAGCTTCCATGCTTGTCCTATTAAGCCATACGTGTCATGGTAGAGCTACGAGAGCAGAACCAGCAGACATCGTGCGTCTAAACTCAGCGACGACTGGCCCTTGTTTCGATTTGTAGACGATAGAAAGTTTGTCTGGACGGTTCATGTGTGATACGAAGCGGTGAGTTTCGTCATTTTCGCGATACCACGCAAGCCGTGCTGGGTACGCACGACGGCTCTTACAATACCCAGCCTCAGTACTCACCGACGGTCCGTTGCGATTCTACAGGATCCCACGCGGATTTCTTGACCCAGAAGAAAGAAGCAAGATTAGAAGTGTGGTAGAGCATGGAACTAGATAGCTTCGAGATATAGTGTGGTTATTCAATAGCAAGAACACAGCAGGCTTACGAACTAGTTGGCGTTCTGGCTAGGCGTGATATGCGTGATACCTGACAAGACTCTGGTTAGGGGTCTCTAGCAGGGAACTGTGATGCATCATTTAGCCCAACCTCGGTCCTTCACTCCAAAGGAGGAGATTCCCTCCTCCCGCCCCGGGCGTTATCAATGGCAGCAGACGGATGGCTAGGTCAAGTTGCCTACCATGCACTTTGCTACAAGAGAAGATCTAAATCGCTCTGAGAAAAGGCACAGGCGACTGGAAAGGAATCAAGACTGGGCACTCACTAAGCAAGAGGAACGAACGACAGGCTTTGCCAAGTCACAGCATAGAACTTTGCGTCACGTCAATACAAGCACACCAAGAAGCCACGGTAGCTTGTGGAGATTGTCGGAAAGACGTAAAGTCGAGAATCTGGAACGTCAACTTGTCTGACTTGGGGAGAGCATCACGGCATGACCTCCACCTGGAAGACAGGAGCAGCAACGGCCTGGCCCGGGAAGAAGCCACGAACCGTCCATTCGCAGATGACATGAGTATCCGCGAATAATCGTGGGAGTATCGGAGGCATACTAGGAGTTATTTGAAAGCCCAAAGCCCGGGAACATCGCGGAGACGAAGACGACGACGAACCATTGATTGCTGAACACGAGATTCAAAACCGTGGGTCCATGAATTTCCCTCTTGGACCAAGAAACAGTGTGTTCTGAAGAGGCTTTCCACTTATTTACCCATGTATTTCCGTCTTCTTTTCATCGGTATACGTTCGCAGAAAAGGGGAAGGGGGTGGGGGGTTCGTTTCATTGTCGAGAAGTATGTGGTGTCGAGGAAGGCTTTCCGTGCTGGATATCAACTCAGAGGAACTTTCCAGTGAATGTCAGACGAATCTTGCCATACCGTGGGGTCGAGTAAGCTCAAGACAGTCGCCAAACAGACTGCAAAGTCTTGGGGTATTCGTAAACATGTCGTCAACACTCAGGTATTCTCTGGGGCCGTATCCGAGTCGGTTACACGGGCGCCTGAATCGATGGTCGCCAGGTCTCCAACGCCAGTTACTCACCCTCGCACGGCGATCCGTAAAGCAGCTCGGTTGTTCGGACATGAAGAAGTTTCGAAAGAAAGCTTCTCTGCCGCGACGCAAATAGGGGTCATGAAGCGCAGCTGGTTTGCCGGGAAAGTGAGCAAAATCACCACGCTAAACCCTCGGAAGGATGACGGCCAGAAATAACGCAACAAGGCTCGGGGCCAAATATGATTATAAGGTCTGGAAACACGGCAAAATCTGATACTGTTTTCCAGGTTGGCAACTACAGCGGTCTTAGCTCTCAACAAGTCCTACAGGGGCTTCGCTGCTCTCAACGGTTCGGGAGGCTAGCTCGACCGTCCAAAGCTTTTGTCACATTTACGCTCCAAGACCAGTGCCACGACGTTATTAAGGGTTTTCCGAGAGCCGCCCGAGTGCCCCGACTGCTCGCTCACCTCGCGAATCAAATCCGCCGTTCTCAGCATGCGGCGAGCCGGGCTTGCGCTGTGCGTGGATTGAGGCGGTACTCCTCGTTTCTACGACGTCCGCCTCGCCGGCTTACATGCACCCCAGAGGCTGGGACGACGATCTGTTGCTTGCGATTGGCACCAGTGGGACACCACAGAAGCTAGGACTCGCCGTCATGAAAAATTCTCGGGTGACCGCGCTGATGATAATGTAGCGGGAGTTACTGGGAGAGAGAGAGAGAAGGGAGGTCGGATCAGCTCGTCTCTGCAGCACCATGGCAAGATCAATAGAGCTGTCATCATAGTTGACATGGGCGCTATTCATGACCCGTAGAGTCTTCTTCTCGGTCCTTGTCTCTCATTGTCCCCTTCTCCCCAGAAACATGTGGCTCCGAAAGTCGGACGTCTCTTGTAGTCCAGCTTTCCCTGGCCATTTCATCATGTACAGCTCTGGCGCTGCTACGCTCCGTCACGGAAATGTGAGAAGATATTGAATGAATCAGGCCAACCTGGTCCAGTGTTCTAGCTCCTCCGGCCAAGTCGTTTAAAGGTATGTTGGGCCAAAATAGCAATCGAATGCGATTGGTTCTCCCTAGGAAACTAGGGCAACACCCCCAAAAAGACGATGCCGCACCAAAAAAACAGACACTCCTGAGACTTTGCTGACCCATTCCAATATCTCTGCAAGCTTGGTCCGCTCCATCATGACGAACGCTGTACAATCGTGACCTAAGTCCCCTAATGGCGTGGTGGAGACGTGCTGCGCGGTCGTTAATGACAGACTTCCGGACGTCAGGTCACTTGTCCTCCTGTCTCGTCGATCAGAAAGCCACGAGCTGCTGCGGCCTTCGTGATACTGCGGAGATTTCCAACGCACGGGGCATGTTGAGAAAAGCAATGCTGTCTTGCAATCTGGTGCCTCGACGACGTCAAGTCGACGTCGCGAAAATGTTTCTCATCGAAGAAGACGAACCTAATGGACGCCAGTAAACGGTTGCTTTTTGAGCCCGGTCTTAAACAATACATTGAGAACAAGGGGAGACTTTGTTGGACGGAGTCAAGGAAGGTCAGATCAGCTTGCACATGGCGGAACCAAACTTTGCCCCTGTATCCTGTGGGCAAAGTCATCTTTAGGCGACCGCGACCGCGCCCGCACGGTGCAGTTTTGGGAAGCCTGGTATTGGCTCATTCTGACTGCATGTAGCATTGGGTCAGGCTTGGCGTAGTCTCGTCGCTCGAACTGCGGTGTCACCGCTGATGCTGTGTAACACATAACCAGTGCCGTAGTTGAGAAACCTGTAAGACGAAGGGTACTGATACAGCTATGAGCTGGAACCGAAATGACCGTTCTGGTCAGAATAAAATACTTTGGTCGGTACTAGATCAGCTTCGCAAGCCATGAGACAGCACCATGCTGCTGTTTGCCTTTGCGTGTGAACATCTCCATCCATGACCGCGAGCAAGCTCATGAAGAGGCTCCTAAAATCGATTCCGTACAGAGAAGCGAAATAGCTTGGGCGCCGATGAAAAGCGGTGTATTTCTTGTGAATTGGTCATGACTGTGGCTTACCCCAAAGCCGCGGTATAAGTTGATTGTCCACCAGGTCTCTGTTGAAGCAATATGTAGCCTTCGCCTTCGTAGAAGCCGAGCCCTTCCCTGTCGGAGTCAACACCATACTGATAGTGAACCGTGGTGTATAGAAACCATTCACTCCTTGTAAGGTATTGGGGCTCTGTAAACTGCTGAGGACGCCGCTAAGTTCGTTGTGGATATGAGAGTCGAGACAGATCCAACCGGGCCGGCCACGATAACTGGTGATGGCTGTGCTGATTGGACCGGATGCCCACGAAAGTGTGAATTTCTCTGAACTTTCTGGCGGGCGATTCTTTACCACTCAACGGGTTGCAAGGCAAGGATCGAGGCCTTGGAGATGACAAGCCAGGATCTCGTACAAGTTTCCCCCCTGTCAAAAGTCCAATTCGAGGCGCCTCATACAACAGCACATCCAACTCGGGCTGCTTATGACAGACAAGCTCTGATATCGTCGCATGAAGGAGCACAGTTCCCAAACATGTCGCTCTTTACGACCCATTAGCAGAGCTCGGCTTCTTTGAAAAACGCCTTTCCCGAGACAAGCTGAAGAGGAGTGAAATGAGAGGAGGTAATTGAAATGTGGAGGGTCCCTGACTAGGCCCGATTGCCCCCTTTCTCATGGTCTGTGACTGTCGACGAGCTTTTTGGTTGGCCCGGCGGACAATGGTGCCATAGTTTGCAGGTGGCTCGTCTCTGTCGGGTCTCGTTACCGTTGCAGCGGTAAATGAGATGCAGGGCACCAACGGCCCCGCGCCTCGTAATGCAAGCACATCGCAGAGGCGCCTGACCGGTGTTAGGGAACTGGACTGCGGCAGTTCATCGCTAGTGTGTTCCCAGCGAACTCCTTTCTGGAAGCCTTTGAATTCAGACGATGCCAGCGATGTTGAAATAGGGTTCAAGTCAAGAATGAACTAGTACAGACGGGTCCGTTCGAGTAGGGAGGCAAAAGTTAAGCCGTCGTGCCACGTCGCGCCGCACGGGCGCCATATCAAGCGAGCATCCGAGATCACGGACCTTGACCTAACTATTTATTCGGCCCCAAGCGCCGCCATGCCGAGACGCCCGCGGAACAGACTACGACCAGGATGGTAGAGTATGCCCTACCTTGAAATCATGAGATCGACAAACAGGCAGCAAGACCACGTCGTGTATGATGTGGCTTCCATGGTTTTCTCATGAAGTATTGGATGGTCTGCTTGCCCCGGAGCCCCGGAGTGACGACAGAGAGGAGAAAATAGCAGTGGATTTGGCTCCAACGACGAGGTGAGGTAAGCAGTCAGACAGGCCGTCGTGGAAGGTAACTTGTAAGGTACGGTTATAAGTGGAGAGACCACCCGGGGATCCAGTGAAATGTCAACGTCGTCTTGGGGTTTTCTGGGGCCCGATCCTGGCTAACAGCTTGTGATGAGTGGCTTATCTTTACCGCAGTCGGCTGTACTGATGGAAACGGACGCCTGTGACTTGTCACCCCTTTAATCCCTTACATTGGACGGACCTCGGCTCAGAGCCAGAGGGTTCTTCGCAAGCACCGCGAATCACAGCAGTGGTCCGGATCCTAGGGCAAGGGGTTCGATAGAGGAACGGTAGAGCGAAGAAAACCTGGAAGATGTGTGTGAGAGGTTCAGTGGGTTGAAGTCAGCTATATCCGCACCAACGATCCCTGCGCAATTCAGAAAAAGAAGCACTGACTTGAGGGAATCTCGGCCGCTCTCGCCGTTGCCCTTGCCGCCGGGGATCTCCCAGCGACAACTGACTCAGTAAATGGAACCGTCCCCGGCATAAGTCCGCTGAACGGCCTCAGTTGCAAGGAGCATTCATTGCCCTCAGTAGAATCCGAAGTTATCGTGAAGGTTCTTTGCGTAAATAAGGCCACTTGGAAGAGTGTCAAGCAACAGAGTGACGCGCAACAGGAGCTTGAAGTTTTCTTTGGCCGATGCAACCCTCCTCCCTCCCGAGGGTGCCAGCGTTCCTTGCCTGGCTGACATTGACAGCTTCCTTGTCCCAAAGGTATGGTATCTCATTCAGGCATGTTGCTCCTTGCAGACGGAACGGCGGAACTTAATCAGAAAGGTCAAGACGTGCAGATTCATCTCCACAAGCGCTCTCAGCAGCTCGAGCCAGTGGATGCATTTCGTAAGCCCGCATCTACCTCTTCGTGTAAGGGAAGGCCTTGATCATCCCGCGGATGGATAAGGCAGGGGCAAGTCATGTGTTCTATACCGGAGACATGTCCTTGCATCCATGGCGGCCGAGGGCCTGTTGGTGACTACTAGTACAATGCTGCCAGGGATTGCGGCGCCTTAGTCGGGGTTGCTCAAGTTTGTGGAGTTTCTTTTTCAGCAGCAACTCCTTGGAAGGAAAATGTCGGTCGCAAAGAAACAAGAAACCCCCGCCTTGGATTCCGTCGGTGCGCAACAGGTCTTGCCTCTGACACGTATCGTCCCAATAAATGGGAGGGGATGAAGCGCCGCATGATTATCGCGTTCTCCTCGGCTGGATGAGTGCCGCTGGGAGGAAAAAGAAAGGAAAAAGCAAGCATGAGAATGGCCGTCGACCGTTTTTGCTTTTTCGTTTAATGGCCGCAGGTGGTGGAGTCCCCGTGTTTGGCGTTTGGCGCTGAGACGTCAAAGAGTTTTCCCGCTAACCACATTGCCTCAGACATGGTTTTGGGCTCTGCTGGCCGGTTCACGAGCAGATTGGCTACCTGGGGCATTTTGGGGCGATCTGGTCGACGGCGGCTCAAAAGCGATGGTGTCTCGAACATGCATATACTGAAGTAGATGCACTGGTCTCCTCTAGCGTGGTGGAGTCCAAGGTTTTTCCTGGCCGGCAGTTTTGGATCGATAGGATGTGACGATATCTTGCTTTTGCACTATTGCTCGAGACGAGCCGGTGCAATATGTGACAGAGTTGAACGCGGGCTTTCGGTACTGGTGGATTGGTGGACCGCACCAGAACCGAAAGTGTAAAAGCAAGTGGTTGGAGGCCATTGGCACGTTAGATTGGTCGTAGCCAGTGAAGCGATCAGCCCTTGCTGACGTCTTGAGTCCACAGGCGGCGTCTCCCATGAACGAGGGATGCGAGGTTGAAAGACGTCTAGTTCTGTGCGTCTGCGTAAGCAGCAGTCAGTCTGCGGTGTAACCCGACTTGGGAGGGCCAAGAAGGTCCGAAAACTGAAGCGTTGGAGGTTAGGCAGTATAGCAACAGCAGAGGCTATGAGGAGCCTGAGGACCAGTAGCCGGCCGGATCTCCGTGTCTGGCCCTCATTGTTGAACTGTGGCACTTGCTTGCAGTGTTCGGGAGGTGGGCTGGTTGTCTTCGCATCTGGCCGTGTTGGGGCGGCCTACACTCCCGTTGACGGCGCGAGATGGATTCCGGGCGATTGTTGTTCATAACAGCTGAGTGCGATCGACGAGATGGCACTTGTCCGGCTCGTGATCGTGGTCATGGTGAAGTATTCGTACACCTGATGGCCTTAGGGTCACGAATTCGGTGAATGAAATGCGAGGATATTCAAAAGCCGAAGTTGGTGGAAGAAGACGCAGATGCAGGAGGTTGACCTGAAGCAGCTCGGGGCGGGGGCTTCCGAGTTACATGGCAGGTGCTTGAAGGGAGCATGGGCAAGTCCTTGCCGGGTCGAGGTGACAGTCTGGCCACTGATATGCTAACAAGATTACATGGTTGAAGAAAACGGTCGCAAGAGACCTTCAGGTACCTAGCACGTCACTTTCCTTACTTTATGTAAGCATAAAAGGTCGGTGTATTAGAAAGAGGAAGCACTCTGTTACCTTCAATCTGGGGCTCGGGATCTGTAAATACTTGGACGCGACTTGAGGCTTAGGCTGGGGAAACTATGATAACGAAAGTAACCCGGGTCTGGGGGAGAAAACACTCTCTCCTTTTCCTGTGAGCGTACCATAGAAGGCACCTGAATACGGTGGATCGGCATTGCACGGAGAGAGGAAAACACAACCGGGAGCTTGTGTGGAGCATGATTGAGAACCTGTACTGGGTTGTGCAGCCCACAATCAACTGTACAGCGCAGCAGGAACTTAACTTACCCATAGTCGTCTCTAAAATAGACGTTCAAAATACCAACCTGGCATTCGAAAGCCTTCGAACGACGGAGCAGGATACTGAATGCCGGAATTCAACATGAGGTACAAGGCCGGTAGCCGCGACTGTGCCCGTGACAGTCCAGCTATGAATAAAAACGGCCCGCTGAGGCCGGGAGCAAAGTACACTACCTGGTACTGCGGTACCTACCTAGGTATCGGCAGACCACCGTAAAATCATATCATGAAGCTGAGGTGGATGTAGGTGGCCGAATACTTGGCAATACACAGTAAGCATCACCTGCCAGCCGGTTCCCGACTGCGACTCGGCATGGGCCTTTGATATGCCTTCCTAGGACAAAAGTTTTCACAGCCTTGGGCCGAAGGTTCCGACGAAACAAAGTACGGGGCTACAATAGCACCTACCTCAAGAACCAGTAAGTCGCCCCACCCCCCACCTGCGCACCCCCCCCTAACCGCGCACTCCGCGCAGCACCTAACCTACCTAAACTTTCCTACTTTAATACTATAATAACTATTACGAGAACGCGTTTACTTATTATAATATAATAAATAATTTTTTTTAAAAATACTAGTATTTTTACTATACCTAAATATACTAAGGCTAATATTCTTAATACTATTATAAATATAGAGACTAGCTCTAGTATTTATAAAGCTACTCGCACCTAGAAAGTCCTAGAATTAACCCTTTAAGGTTAGCTTAATAGCACTAGCTCGTAATAAGAGGGCTAATCTCTATACTAATAACTTACTCCTACCTAGGAGAGTTATCTTATTAACTAGGCCCTTACTTAAGCAGCTCTTAGCCTCGCTCTAACCTATCTATAGCTATAAGAGTTAGCTTAATATATACTTACCGCTACTAGTAACTACCGCCCGCTTAGCTATAATTAGCTAGAGTACTTTTTAAAGCGAAATCCCTCTCTAAAGATATTATAAGGTAAGGCCCTTAAAAATAAGCGTATAAAAGCCCTTATAACTAAGGTTATTTAGAATTACTTTAACCTATATAACCTACCCTTAGTATAAGTAATCCTACCCTATTATTAATTTAATATAGATAAAACTAGCCTTATAGAGGGAAAGGGTACTAATAGGCTTATTCTTAGATTATCTAAACTATAGAAAATCTACTAGAAGACGCTAGACTTATATATATAGGTAACTATACTTAAATATATCTTAGCCCTTAGTAAGAGTATTCTACTATTAGTAATATTTAATAGGGAGTCTATTTAATAATAATAGTTCCTAGTAGAACTTAAGGAATATAACTAATAGAAGTTTACTACCTTAGCGAATAGGTAGATTAATAACGAGATTATTATTAACTAGGTTAAATATATATTTAATCCTACTACCTACCTAATAAGCGAGGATAAGGGTATTTAGCGCCTTCTTATACTTAATAGGCATAGGAGTTATACTATAGTCGACTTTATATAGGAATATTACTCTTAGAGTATTTACTACGTTTTTCTACTAGCCTACTCTAGCTATATTATATAACCCCTTAACCTAAGTATATTTAGGTCCCTAAAGGCTATGTATTAATAAAGGATTAATAACTATACTACCCTCACGGACTATATACCTATTAGGAAGAAGGACTTCCTTATTAATTATATACTTACCCGTATAAAGGGCCTCTCCTAGGTTAATATTAAAGCTAGGTAGCGCGCTACTAGCCTATATCCTATAAGTCGCGCTAAAGTCCTACTTAGTTAATAACTCCTCTATAATAACCCCTCTATAATAGTTAAAACTATACCTAAAGTAGCCTATATAGGCCCTAAGGGGCTAAAGACTCCTACTAAGTTAAAAGATCTATATAATATTAAGATAATATAGTTAATTCTAAAGATAACTCCCTAGTCCTTCTAGAGGTATAGTAGATAATTACTTTTTACTATAGGGAAAGGGCTTAATTTATAATATAATAATATTATAATAAAAGATCGAGAGATTATATCTCTAAAGGCTAAATTATAAGTATATCTATTATATTAGAGGGCTCCTATAGTAATTAATCTGAATAAGGCTTTTATAGATATAAAGGAGGTTAAAATAGTATAATTACTAGCTAGTAAATTGAAGTTTACTAGCGCTAAAGGAGTAGAAGCTTAAATAGAGGAATACGAATTACTCTATTATACTTTTTAGCTAGTAATACTATAATAAATCGATATTATGCTCAAATCGCGTTACTCGAACCTCTTATATGGAAGTGCGCGGAAGTGCGCGGTTAGGGGGGGGTGCGCAGGTAGGGGGTAGGGCGACTTATTAACAAATCCATCCGAAGCCGGCTGCTTCGACGCAATGCCCGGGTCGTTCCTAGGCATGTTTCTACCTGGTCTGGCCCGGATAACGCAATGTTCAACACGTGCAGTAGAGGCACGTTCGACCGCTGAGAAAACCCATTCGTGCTACTCCCGTTATCTTGAACAGCCTCCAGGCTTTTCATGCTTAAAATCCAATCCACCCCAGAGTCCGAGGCATGTATCACAATGGGTGAGTGCGCGGACCTGTCACCAACGGGCCAGGTACTTGCTAATCATGAAGATGACCAGACTAAGGAGCCGCAGAGAAGCCAAGGGAGGCAGGCCCTTGTGGAAGCATGCCAGTGCTTCGTCGCATTGCCGTGCCGTACATGTCTGTTTGGGTGCTGGCTTTTGGTTCGAGTACCTATGTGCACACCTCGGCTAAACATAATAGCTGCCGGATGAAAAACTTATATTGGCCACGCTCATCGTCGAGCACGAAAAGCACTGCCCGTCCAGTGCCACCAAGCCCGTACCGGCCCAATCAGGACATCTCGTGGGTCCTGGTCTTCAAAATGCTCCTTGTTGCCTCTTTGCTACTGATAAAGAGCACCTACGATGGCTCTCAGGGACCATTCCGCTGAGCGCAGGAGGTGAGCAGCTTATCCCGGTAGGCGCACAAGGCCTTCACAGCAGGTACGACAGCCGGTACGACAGCCGGTAGAGCTGCTGCATTCTCCTTTTTCAGCCAGTGGAGAAGCTGAGCGGCCGCGGCTGTTCCCCACCCAGAACGTGTGCTTCAACTGAGCTAAAAAGCGACGTATCTTCCTCCTCGTCCCCGCCTTTTTTACCCGAGTTCCATCATTCATGATCGTCGTCTAGTAGTTCCTTCCTCGGCACCTTGCGCAAGAGCTGCGTGCAGACTGCCATCACCGGCTTTTGTCACGACCTGGCTTTTACCAGCAACTGTCACTCCATCATACCCACCCCTATCCACCGCAAAAGCATCAGTTGAATTTATTTCCAGTCCGATTCCTGACGCAGACCCTTGTGTGTTCGCAGGGCCTGCCATACGATGGATTGAAACTTGGCCGACATCACACATGGATATCCAGTACCAATACCAACACCAACACTGCAATCACACGCTTCGGGCGCGGCCAGCCGCCAGCCACCCTTGGAGACCAAGCAAACATGCCAACCTTGGCTCCAAGAGTTTCTCGCATTCCCGCGCCCTGAGCGGGCACTGGCACGAAGAAGCCGTTAGACCTTCATATGACCCCACATCGAGAGGAACTCGTCACCTTTGCTCTTGTCTCGTCTACGGCGACAAGGTCCAGATACGTCCCTGCTGCATCGCCAAGTTAATATCTCGGTGCATTGCAGCTTCACACCGAGTTGTGCACCATACATCTAGGTACCTTCTGCATCTTGCTGGTCATCTACAGCTGTGCTTCCCTCAGATTCCACCGCTTAGAAGCTGACGGCACAACAATTGCGTGTGCATACATCCAATAGTGTTCTCGAACGGACGCCTCCAAGGTGCGACGGGACGCCAGGGGGGGAAACCGCCGAAAGGACAATCCCCGTTCGGAACCTATCCCCGACCACGCCGCGCTTGGGTTTGATCCGCCATTTTGTGCAGGCTTCATCCCATCTTGCGGCCCCAGCTTTATCAAGCCCTCCAAGCATCCGTCCACGACTTCTCATCGACCGCAGCTAGTCCTGGGGCTGGTGTCGGTCGGCCCTGCTTACCAGCCCAGATAACTTCCATTTCTGCCCGGTCCTTTGGTCATATCTTGCCGGCGTTGTCAGGACCGGCATCAAGATTATGTACCGGGTAGGACAGGAACATCTTCTACCACAACACCGCTCCAAGGGCGAGTTGAGGGCTTCTTGTGCTTGCACCTACCGATGGGTCGCTGGGGCCCCATTAAAATTTGTTTGCTTGCCAGTCACTAACTTCCGTGCCGTACCGCCTCCCGCTGCTGGTCCTAAATAACTCGCGCCTGACGCCCGCGGACTCAGACAGGCCCCTCCCTGCCACCCCGCCCGACTCCCTCCCAAAACAAGGGAGGCTGAGCATGTCCGCTAAACAACGGAGACGGCACTGGAAAAGCTGCCAACACGAAAACCGTACCGATGGTTGCGGTATCCGCCTCCGTTTGACTCTGGCAAACATGATCCCTATCCGTCAGCGGCGAGTCTGCCCGAGGTCTTTCAATCAACGGCGTTGCTCAGCCGCAGACGGGAGCAGTTAATCATGCAAAACGGGTTATCGCTGGCAGGCAAACCGGCTGCTTCCTCGACACTACGGACTCCGCAATAGACGAACAGATTCAAGTCTGAGTCATGGGTCCATCTGACGGCTGCGCGGCGGCCACCGGCCAGCTAGTATTATTTCTATCCATTCTGCCACCGGGTTGTCTGGTGTTCAACGAAACGACTCCAATCTATTACATCAAGCACCGATTGGCCTCATACGGTTAACTTGGGAGTTGGCTATTTAAGCAGACATGCGCCTATCACAAGCTCCGTCGAGCATTCCTAGCATGGACGTGCTACAGAGCGTATGTTTTGTCAGACAAAAAGAAAACGACGGCTCGCATTCGTTCTCCCAGCGCCGATTTCCATCACTGCCGACCACATGCAAATCAAAAAGCCTGGCGGAAGGCACCTTCGTCGCACCAGCGATTGCAACCCAATAGGGGTCCTTGCAGACGCCATGGTCCCTATTGTGCCTGTGGTACGGACATACTGGGAGGCTTCGGGATAGCTCAGAGAGGATTGCAGAGCGCTCGCAGCGTGCACCGGCGCTGGAAGAAAAGAAAGCCCTGGGAAGACCGTACAGCTTTGAGGATGATGCAAGAGCGTCTCCGGTGCACTCAATATATGTAATTACGGCCCCGTATGGTTGTCGAGGCTCTTGCCGACCGATGCGCCGTTCAGGCTAGCTCGGCCCATCGTTGTCTCACTAATACCCCTGCTTGTCGACAAGGGACCTCTCCCACACCTTCATGCATTCACAGAAATTATGTTTTTTTCCTCCTCATTTTTCTCGACATTGCTCATCCAGCAGCCAAGGAGAAAAAAGCAGCTCGCGGTTCAAACAGCCCTCAAAGACGCCTGTCGAACCCCCTGTAAACGTGTTCCCGGCTCATGTGGACACTGTATGGGTCACGCCGGCCATCCAACACTGACAGGGAGGCCGCAGAGATGCCTTGATCGTCGGCAAGTTCCTGTGCAAAGTTCGAATCGCAGGCTTCCTGGAGTGTTTGCGGCGACCCTGAATCTGAAAGCCATGAAGTTGTCAGAAGCGGCCGAAGAGGCCGACCTTCGTTTCCCAGATGCCCCGGCCTAAGACCGATCACAACCTTGGACTTGCGACCCTAGGCGGTCTATTGATGGTTGGGAACCTGGAGGGAACCTGGAGTGAGCGATCAGGGCCAAGAAGATCGCCCGCTGCAGCAGCACTCACAGTATCACGGCCAGTGACAGCGCATCTGGTGGCATTTTTACCAGACGGACGAAGAGAATCCTCCGTCGTACTACTGTCTCTGGCCGTATTGAGCAGGGTACAGTCCATGTTGGTATGTGCAGAATAGGAACAGTACTGTTTAGTACTGTACATGACTGACCTTGTCCGCAGTAGCGCAACACCGTAGGACGGCATGGGGGTGTGGGCATCCACACCTGCAGGCCACAAATTGGGATGCTGAGCAGCGGCATTGGATGATGGTGTATGGGACTATCGAACACCCTCTCTTCCTGGCTGGCACCTGCCACACCTTATCAGGATGGCGGACCAGGGTGTCCAAATGTACTCGTTTCCCCTGTTGGTGGTGCTGCACAAGTACCTCGACAATAACGGCTTACCTGAGAGGCCATTCTTCCCTTTCTCCATTGCCGTCAGTCTCGCATCGGAAGACTTCTTGTCCTGCTTCAGGCTTGCGTTCACTCACTCTTCTTCTAAGCTGGCGGAATTGAGCCTTCGTTCGACCTTTCCGCAGATGGTATTGCTGAGGCATACCAGCACCCATTTTTCGGCTCAGAATCCAGCATCAGCTTAAGGCAGGCAGAAAGATCACATTAACCTGACTAGGGTGCTTGGGGACTCCAACTTCCTGCCGCTTTGCTTGTCCCTGTCTTGACGCCTGCGGGTACCGGTCTCGCTGCCCCTCGACCTCAAGTCATCTGCGGCCTCGTTATCCACTTCTCGCCTGCGGGAAGCGCTCTCGCCCGTCCTCCCCAGCCGTCTGCTGTCACATACCGCAGCAACAATCGAGATACACGAAGAAGCCCTAACTCAGATCATAACGAAGGTCGTGGACCCGTCGACAAGCTCAAATCGCCTCCACCTCGCAGTCCCATCCTTCTTCTTGGCTCCACCTCAGCCCAGGAACCTTGACCTCATCTAGGGCCCTCACCCTCCAGACTATGGTGCGGTCATTGGCTCTTTTGTCTTCCTCTGTTTCCCTCCCGAATAACGTATTCGTTCTCTCCGTCTCGGCTTTGGCTGAGAAGGCAAACGCGTGCTGTTGCTGCCCGCCGACCAACCTTTCTCACTTATCAACACGTCTCTCCTGGTCCACGATATTGTCCCCGAGACATTGCGTGGAGAGTCCCTCTAAGACAGACCGCGAACCAGTGGAGAGGTTCTCCCCCCGATGTCTCAAGTCTTCTTGTTAACAAAGAGGACTTTGAGGTCCTTCCTGGCGTTCAGTTTCACGAGCTGATAGATCCGTTTGTGTCGCTCAAACCTGCACTCTCTGCCAACTTCCTTTCGAAACACCTGCACTGTCCTTGACAAGTCACAAACCATCTTCTTTGTTGTCGCTACCTTGGCTCGGGTAAAAAATTTCGTCTGATCAGCCACGGCGCAGCACCTACGATTATCTCTATCACTGGCTCTGCGTTTGGTAGACGTCTGCCCGCCAACCGTGACGATCTCAAGCAGGATCCCGTTGCATTCCCTGGCACTCGGATCATCTCAATGCACAACGGCCGACCTCTTCTGACCCAAACCAGCCTAGAATCTCACAGCTCGACTCTGCAATATCTAAACAACGGCCCGCCCACTCTACAAACATCGGGACGAGTCGCAGTGTCTGCTGCATCTACCCTCGCGCATACAATCTGACACGCCACTCTCAAGTCTTAACCGCCGACATCCTGCATTAGTTTTGAGATTCTCCGAGCAATATTCCCTTCTCGTGTGCCGGGCTCGAGCACCGTTCAGCGGCATTGTTATCTGGCCCAAGTGCTCTGAGCTGCCCATACACGTTTGTTCCACAACCTCCATTCCGCAGTCTCGCGCTTCGCGGCCTCAATGTAGGTTATTTGGCTGCTGTTACATGCCCGTCAATTTCATCTGACATTCTCATAGTCACACATCGTATTCGTCTTCTTACCTTCTGAATTCGTCGGTAAGGTTACACGCCCTTGCGTGGTTTCTTCTCAAAGCCTTAAGCCTCGCCCGGCCAGCGTGTCTACTCTTTCGACGCAGCTTCCGAATGCGAACTTCCTGCAACCGCTATTGAAGCCCTTCGTGCCATCACAATGGTTCGCGACTTTCCCCGGGACGCGTTCCCGCGGCAATGGCATCAGGAGCGGTATCCAGCAGATCCTCCGCCGCCTGAGGACGGCCGCTACCATGACGCCCCTGACGCTCGCAGGCCCCCAATCGTAAGCACAATTATCCAACAACCATTCGCGCATTTTCTGACACACTCTCTCTAGGACATTGGTAAGGCATTGAGGGATCACTGCGGCATACCAGCAAAGCACTACTTCGTTGCAGCTATTTTGGATGATGGGAGCACACAAATGTTCAGCAATACCTTGGGCGGAGGGCGACACCAACCCAACGCTTTCAGTCGATTTTTCAAAATGAGTACCTTTCAACGGCATGTCAATGTTAGGGGTATGGATGCGGGTACGTATCGTGTATTTCCCTGTGACATTAGTTGTCGACTGACATACCTGGAAGTTCCAAGCCCGTTACATGACGACTCCGAGTTCAGTTTTGATGGCGACTATCATCAGACATTCGGCTATGGGCATCGAACACAAGATCGCCGACGTCAAATGGGCGGCACCTTCGACGAGGCCAGCTACAAGACCAGGAAAAGGCATCGAGGAGGCATGGGAAATTTCCGAAGACAGCTTGACGACGACGACGACGATGTGATTGTTGCGGTGTCCAATCCGATGAGAAATCTGAGAATTGGGAACGCCAAGGATGTATGGGATTTTTACGAGCAACGGTTCAAGAACTGCCAGCAAACGGCGTGCAAGCTCATCGCCAAAGCCTGGGTCAAAGTCGTCGAGCCAAAGAAACAGACGAACCATCCATACACTGGTCAAGACGAGAAGGCACCAGACTGGTGGCCTAAGCCATGGGGACCAACGAAGGAGGAGAAGGTTCGGCACAAGGAACCCGATCATCTCTACAAGCGAGGTACGCATTTGCGCAAACCACTCATATTTCGCGTGCTAATATATCACTCAGAGCGAGTTTATTTGCTGTGTCACATACTTCGGATGATCGTGGAGCCTCCAGATAATCAGCATACGGCCATTCGCAAGATGAATCTAAATGTGCAGAAGCTTGAAGACGCCACCACAGAGGCCATGTCTGCATTCTTTTCCGACAAAGAAAACAAGGCAAACGCCAAGAAGAAGCCCTACCTGGATGAGATCTTCAAGGTTGCAAAGCAGGAGGAGAGGTTCAAAAGGGGCGAGATCGGTCAGTATCTTTTTCCACCAGGCGATCCGCTGCTAATCCTTCACAGATGGCGAGGCATATGTTCACGTCATGTCGGAAGACAAGTTTCCCGAAGCATACCCATCCGACACTGAAGACAACGGTTTCGTCAAAGAGGAAGACGACCATCATGCATCTATTACCTCCAGCACCTCACCGTCGAAAACTGCAGCGCCCCATGATCTCTTACATGCATCGAGCAGCGATCACAGCTCAGCGGGGACTCTACCGAGTGGCGCGTATCTGAATGAAATGCCGTTGAGAGGACAGCATTACTCAGCGCAGATGCTACCCTCCAGCATGCATCCCGATCACCACTATGTAGAAGGCAACAGCATTCATCCGCCTGGTGGCATGCTTCCTCAGGAATTGGTGCCAACTGGCCATGACCCACATCGTCGCTCTTCAATGTATACCTCTCCCACAGAATACCCAACTGCGGCGAATGCTGGGATGTACGCTCAACCTTGGCAAGGGGGATCGACAGCTCCTAATGGTCCCTCTGTTTATTCCTTCACGCCACAGCAGCCACCCCCCAATCAAGGAAATTTCAGTAACCCCAATGTGCCGATGGCTCAGAACCAGTACGTGACCACAACGTACGACGGTATGCCGCGGGGCGGCTTCGACCAAGGTGGTATATTTCGATCCGTGAGCACAAGTCAGACACCAGTCCAAGGCTCCCAAGGATTCTCCGGCTATAGCCTGCCCACCGATACACGAGGTTTGCCTGGTCCCGGTGGGAAACCAGACCCAATTGCCAGAGGCCAGATTCATTAACAGTGTTTATAATGCACATTGGCGTATGCCTTGCTGGTTCCGCCAGAGACGAATCCACCTAGACAGTTCGCTTTCGAGTGCGTACGCCTCTGACTGACAGTCGAGTTGAGTGACGCTGCGACCTGACTTTTCGACGCCCAGAACCCTCTATCGCTTGGAGTCTGGGTTGATAGGTGTGCGGACTGGATCTCGTCTTAACAAGAATCAGCTTTCCTTATGACAGTAGCGTTCCATTCGACGCACTGCACATGTTTCACGACTTTCCAAAATTGGCATCACATTCGAAGGTCCTCGATAACAAGCACAGATATGGGGCGGCAGTATCCATGATATTCCTTATTTGTAGCCACTCCTTCAATATCAGTGGCAAGCCTAGTTTTTCACTTGATTCGTGGGTCGAAAAGTTACATCGGCATTTCCGAACACAACAACTGGCGGCAGCGGTCTCGGGGAAAGTATTGGAGTAGCTCGAGAACGCTGTTATTCCCCCTCCCCCCCTTTTTTTTGGTCCTGAGGGGTCTGCTTTTTCCTATGTCGAAACTCGTTTATGAAAGGTCGGGGAAATGATTCTTCAGGTAAAATGCGGACAACTTTTCACCGCTCAGGCGCCGGCTCTAACGCTATTACGACACAGTTCTTGTCTTTCCATGCTCATCTAGTTTACACATCTTATCATCCTCGAGCATCAACAACAAACACGAATCATCAGCTCAGAACGCAGCACAACTGGACGGCCGATACTTTATTCATTTTCTTTTCCGACATCGTTGACCTTTGCCCGAATGCTTTTTAAACCTTGTGGGTTTGCGGCTTCTCGCTGTATCGAGGACGTGAGTAGAAGTTACAAGGGGCTTATGAAACGAAGGCGCAGTGAAGAAGGGGGTTATTGGCATTGCTAGAGCGGGAGTATTTCCGGTGTCGTCGCGAGGTACCATTATATCCCCTCGGAAAACAGGAGGAGACTCATAAAAGGTTCGCGGGAGATCATTGACAGATGGGCGAGCACTCAGCAGGACACGGTGGTCATTGTCTGTTTTCTTTTTCCAGAGTTCGCGGGCTGCAGGAGATTTGCCGGGGGCCCTTTGTGGTTCACTTATGACACTTGCTTATAACGAGAGCCTTCTTATAGATAGGCGTTAATCAGGGCAGTCTGTTCAAAACGAGTTATTATCTCCATCGTGAGCCACTTCATCACGTGACACATTTGCTCTGTGCTCTGCTGCCAGATGTGGCCTGAGACCCTCAGCCTCGCTGCAATCTAACGTCGATGAGGCTCTTCTGGCCAACCCAGCGCCGATCCAAGGATCAACGAGATCCATCTAACGCGGTTCAATGTTCAATGTGTAGCTGAAAAAGTCCGATGCTTGTCAAAAGTAAAAGAGTCGTTGCCACCTCCTCTCCGTATCTTCCAATCGGCAGTCTTCCAGGAGGGTTCATCCGCCTTGCGCTACAAGGACAGCTCCATTTCCCGCTGTGCTCAGGGGCCTTCCGGCCCTGACAAGATGGGTAAGGTGCGTCAGTTCACCCCCTTGGCATACCGATGACAATCTGACAGGTAACGAAGTGAGATGTTCAGGGTAGGATGTGGGATATGATGTGGACGGGGATGTATGCTAGCGACGGGACGGTCGAGAGGCGGCTCGGCAGCGCGGTACTGCGAACGACATGACACACGCGCGCGCAAGCAATCCCGGCAGCTTGGGCCCCGGGGAAAAATCGTATTTTATTGACATATCGGATGTCAGAATTCGCAACGTCCAAACTCCACATAACGAGAGATTTCAAACATGGGAATGAAGGAGGGTAGGGTGGCTCTTTGTGTGTTTTCCACACGCCTTCAACCACCGGCCGTCCGGACAAAGAGAGTGATGAGGAACAGGGAGTGGAGACCAGCCAGCCAGCCCCCAGTCACCGGTCTCCGCAATCCCGCGACCGGTGAAGAAGTGGATACCGTCTCCGGCCAGTCACCGGGCGCCGCGCACCACACCTCAATCTTACCCAGGGTTCCGAAAGGTGCAAATGCTCGCTGCGCTTTTCTGGGCTTATATAAAGCAAATCACTGCTTTTTTAGGCTAGAGCAAGCAAATTTTGCTTACTATAGGAATCTCTATATAAACTAAAATTAATTAGCTTATTAGGGGTAGTACCTTCTATACTAGAAAGCCACGTATAGCTACCTAAATTAGTTAGATATATGCTAAATAGGGGACTAGGGGGTGCTAAATAGACGCTAGCTTAATTAGGCTTAGTTTAGTATAATGTCACGCTTTTATTGCTTTTTTAGGCGAATGCAAAAGCACTGCTTTTTTGGGCTAAAGCAGTAAAACTCGGAACCCTGATCTTACCCTCCGATTGAGATGTTATCGATTTATTTTCCACGTTCGATTGTATCATCAGTTTCTTGCGTTTTGCCAACCGCAGCACACGCCCCTCCACACTTCTTATCGGAACGTAGGAAATCCTGGGCTTGCCTTTTGGCAGATGACCACCCTACCCTTTTGCCATGATTCTTTGCATATGCTTTCTTTTTGTTTCCTTTCTGGGATTTTAATTTGGATCGCTCGGTTGCACGAGAGGAAGCTACTGGCACGGCCCGCGGGTTGGAACGCTGCAGAGAGTCTCAATGGTCTTCCGATCCCCTTCCCCCTCCCCATCGGTGTTCTTGTTTTCTCCTTTGACGAATACACCCGACTCCCCCCCTCCCCCCTCCCCACTCACACAAGAACACCACACCCACGAGCTTGTGCGGGCTGGTACTTGTTTGACAGGTGAGAATGGACAGATGACATGGAATTTCCAATCTTGGTATTTTGTTTCCTGGCGTGGATGTAGAGGTACTTCGAAGCACCCCGGTCACGTAGACAGTGGTGGGCGAAAACGGTTTTTAGGTTGACTGTCCTTTGGTTCCGTTTCTCAGGCCCTCGGTCTTGGTTCAGTTGGTGACAAGTAGTTATGAACTAGTATTTTCCCCATGTACGGGCAGGCTTCTTTTTCTCTGTGACTCTTAGGTTTTCGCCACTCCTTTCACTAATTCCTCCTCTGAGACCAAAGCTGTGCAATCCATCCTGCACGGGGTACTCAGTTGAGGCTGAGGTCGGCTACCCAAGTCTTTCAATTTATGTTCTCTGAACAGAGTAAGATGTTGTAAACATGTGGATCCCCTGGCCGTGCCGTTCTCGGTTGAATGGAAGGGAATTTGTTTGCTCTTATACCTTGTTAAAAGGAACTGTTTCGCACTGCATATACTCTAATCCCCATCATGGCCTCGAGCAAACTGTATGACGCAAGACTCGAGTCTCGGGGCCGGAGCTGACTCCGAAGACGCTGGCAACCGCTCTCCGCACGACCACTTGGATCTCCAGCGGCATCAAGCCCTTCTGGGCCGGTATGATGGCACACATCAGTTTTTCAGGCGTCTGATCTTGTTCCGATTGCAATGTGTTCCGGTCCCGGGATCGCAGAGTAAATCAGGAGACATATTCGTTGGGCTCGGTAGTCAGTTATTGGAATTTACGCAGGTGATATAACGCTGCAATCGAGGTGTACACTTGCCTATAGGCTTTGGAGAAGTCGCCAGCTTGCGGTTCGACAGCGTCCAACGTTATTGCGAAAGCATCACTGTTAGGCGCAATTTTCATCATGAGGTATCTCGTATACGATTTGACGATTATGAAAAACATTAACATTATAGTGATAATGATGCAGAGGTGCCATCTTTTCCGTGCATAAAGCACGAAATAGCCATAGAGAGTAATCCGGATCGATCACAGCTACGACGTCTATAAAGAGCTAGGCTCTATAATAAAATAATAATAAATCATAGAACTACCTAAAGTAGGTAAATAAATATCTCTCTACAAAGCTAGGTATAGTATAACTAGAGGGACTAATTATATAAGTAGGAGTTACTAAGAGAGAAGGTTTACTCTAATAAGAGACCTACTTTATATTATATAATAACCCCTAATTTAGAAAAAGTAATTTCCTTATTATAATAAGTAAAATAAAATAGAATAAGTAATTCTATATTAATCCAATAATAAGTTTATCCCCTCTTATTTAATCTTATATATTTATATCTTTATGTTTTTATTTATTATTCTTTGTTGTTAAATATCTATAGAGTATTTATTAAGTTAATTACTACTTTATATAGTTTATAAAGTAGGTACAAATTAAGTAATATTTTAGTTATTTTATAAAGCGGTTTTGTTTAATTGTTTAATAGCTTAGATATCTTCTTAAATAGTAAATAAGGCTTCTATAAAATATATATTATTAGGATTAGTTTCACGATACTAGTATCAAAGAGAGGGGAGATTTAGCATAGTATTAGAACAGTTAAGTTAATATAACAAAGTTATTATTAGAAGGTAGCTAGTGAGGGGGGAATAATATAGGAAACTAATCAGGTAGGTTATATAATAGTAATATGGTCCACGTAGTAGGCGAAAAATATAGGTGAAAAATCTATGATTTTAGAAGGTTTTCTCCTTAAAGGTAATAAGCCCCTCTTAAAGAGGTTTACTATATTTAGGTATATTTAGTATCTTAATTATATTAAACCCCCTTAAGAGGGTTAACTATACTAAGCGTATTTAGTCTTAATTACTTATATAAAAAGAGAAAGGCGTTATCTATTATATATAGTATAATCTTTAATTTATACCTTATGTTATAGGTAATAAGCTAAATAAATATAGCTAAGCTAATATATATTTTTTATTCCTTCTATTTATTCTTTTCTATACTTTAGTATTATATAATCTAATTAGAGGGAGTAATATTATTAATTATAAAGTTAGGGTACTCCTCTTTATAATTATTAAACTCCTTAGTAATAGTTAGAAGCTAGTTAATAATAATATTATAAGTAATAGCTAGCTTAGTATTATCCTAATACTACTCGATATATTTATAAGAGGAGTTATTATTAACCTTAGGGAAGGACTCTATAACTCTATAGTCTATAATAACTATAATAAAGGTAGTAATTATAATAACCTAGCTATAAAAGCCCTAAATGTTAGTAATATAGTTATACTAAAAGTTAGTAATATCCTTAGTTTTAGGTATATTTATATCTAGGAGTATATAGATAGCACTAGGGTTATTACTATTAATTATTACCTAAGTAAGGTTAAGGAGTTATCTCTCGTGTAGTGGCGTTCGTAGCACCTTGCTAGAAGGTTTAGCGAGGGCGTTATTATCTAGGCCACGAGAGCTTTAGTGGCCCGTTTGGCTCTAATATAATTAGCCCTAGTGCGGCGCGCATCCGACTTTATATAGTAATATTTAGAGGGTTTACTTATAAGTAGTAGGAACATATAGGGTTCTAATATTATTTTCCTTAACTAGTAGAGAGTATAGGTTAAAATACCTATATAATATTTCCTAAATTATACCTATAACGTGGTTAATAAGCGAGCTACCTAGATAAGCGAGCTACCTACCTATTTATAACTATATTATCTTCTACCTTATAACCTATATAATATTATAATAAAATAATAATATTATAAACTAAAGAAGCTTAATTAAACCTAGCTATTTAAGCTATTAATTAAACCCTAAATCTTAGTATTTAAGTAATAGCTAGAATCTACTTAATCCCTCCTAGGACCTTAGGTACCTAATTAAAAGATATACCTATATAATAAGATATTATATTAAACTTATAAAAGCTTATATTATTAGAAGAAGAGAAGCTAGTTAAGTATATTCTTAAACTAGATTCCTAATTATTTCCTCTCTATATTAGTAATATAGAAGATATAGCTAATTAACTACTTACTAACTATAACGCGCCCCTAGTAGGAAGCGCTAAGCTTTAAACTTTATTAAGTAATAACTATAGCTATAGATATGCCTTTTTTATTAAGTTTGGAATTACGCCGCAGCCCCTTTGCAAAAAGACTATAATAAATTCACCTAGTTCATAAGCATAATTTAGGAAACACTATATAAGTACTTTAACCTATACCCTCTATTAGTTAAGGAAAATAATATAGGAACCCTATATATTCCTACTACTTATAAGTAAACCCTCTAAATATTACTATATAAAGTTAAATATACGGTATACTAGGGCTAATTATATTAGAGCTAAACGGGCTACTAAGGCTCTTATAGCCTAGAAAAGCTACTATATAAGATAACTCCTTAACTTAAAAGGTTAACTTTCTAGTAAGGTATTATAAAAGCTATATAAGATAACTCCTTAACATAAAAGGTTAACCTTCTAGTAAAGTATTATAAAGACTATTAAATAAGAGATAACTCCTTAACTAAAGAGGTCTTTCCTAAGAGGTTCTTATAGCTAGAAGTATAAGAAGCTCTATTATTATTAAGCTCGGAATTACGCCGCAGCCCCTTTGCAAAAAGACCACAACAAATTTACCTAGTTCGCAGGTATAATTTGGGAAATACTATATAGGTATTTTAACTTATACCTTCTACTAGTTAAGGAAAATAATATAGGAACCCTATACGTTCCTACTACTTATAAGCAAACCCTCTAAATATTATAAAGTCGGACGCGCGCCGCACCGGGGCTAATTATATTAGAGCTAAATAGGCTACTAAGGCTCTTATAGCCTAGAAACGCCCTCGCTAAACCTTCTAGTAAGGTATTACGAAAGCTACTATATAAGATAACTCCTTAACTTAAAAGGTTAACCTTCTAGTAAGGTGCTAAAAGTACTACGAATACTACTATATAAGAGGTAACTCCTTAACTAGAGAGGTCTTTCCTAAGAGGTTCTTATAGCTAGAAGTATAAGAAGCTTTATTACTATAAGTAGGGCTTTATACCTCTCCCTTATCCTTATCCTTATCCCTTAATTATATTAATACTAGACCCTATATATAAATACGCTAAGCCTAAGTAAAGTATACCCTTTAGTATAAATAATATAGAGGGGATTACTAGAGAGTTTAGCCTTAATATAATTAATAAAACCTGCTCCTTTATTAATTACTCTACTATATATAGAGAGCGTATTATTAATATAGCCCTTAAGAGGGCTTACCTTAATACCTCTATAGGGGACTCTATAAGGTATAATAGTATTAGAGCTAAGTAAGTAAACTTAATAGTAGAAGTTTAGCAGGTTATTATATACCCTATAGAGTAGCCCTTCTTTAAGTAAGTCCTCTGTATTACTAAGGTAGAGGTAGCCTAGGTAGCGAATATTAGTAAGTATAGCTTACGCTGACTATAACATAGAGAGAGCGTTACTAATAATAGCATAGTAAAGATAGTAATAACTTCTAGCGGATAAAGCGGTAATAGAGGTAGTATTAGTAGCGCGGGTAGTACGCGAGAGGAAAAGTCGATAGTTTCGTAGTCTATTGAATAATTAAAAACCACGTTATTATTAATATGAAGTTAAAGATCGTGAGGCTATCTAGTATAACGGGTATATATAAGTGCGGCTATGGTTAGGAAAGGTAGTTAGCAACTTAGGAGGTTATTAGGTTACGATCACGTGACCGAAGGCTATATATTGTTAGGAGGCGCGGAGTTAGAAGGTCTGTTGCACTTGAGCAGGTAAAATCACTATGCAGTGGCCAGAGGCCGCTCTATTATTATAAGTAGGGCCTTATACCTCTCCCTCTTCCTTATCTAACTTATAATAAATCCTTAAAGATATTAATACTAGACCCTATATATAAGAACGCTAAGATTATATAAGGTATACCCTTTAATATTAATAATATAAAAGAGCTTGCTAGAGAGTTTAGTATTAATATAATTAATAAAACCTGCTCCTTTATTAACTACTCTGCTATATATAGAGAGTATATTATTAGTATAGCCCTTATAAGGGCTCTCCTTAATACCCTAGGGGACCCTATAAGGTATAATAGTATTATACTTAAGTAAGCTAACTTAGTAGTAGAAGCTAAGTAGGTCGTTATATACCCTATAGAGTAGCCCTTCTTTAAGAAGGTCCTCTGCACTATTAAGGCAGAGGCAGCCTAAGCCCCTTAGGGGTTAGTAAGTATAGCTTACGCTAACTGCTTTAATATAGAGAGAGCGTTGCTAATAATAGCATAGCTGCGAAGGCGTTAGCTAACCCGATTAAATAAGAGGATAAAGATAGTAACGACTTCTAGCGGATAAAGCGGTAATAGAGGGGGTATTTAATAGCAGCGCGGGTAGTGCGCGAGAGGATAAGTTAATAGTTTCGTAGTTTATTAAATAATTAAAAACTATATTATTATTAATATAAAGTTAAGGATCGTGAGGCTATTAACGGGTATATATAAGTATAGCTATAGTTAGGAAAGTTATAATCACGGAACCGAAAGCTATATATTATTAGGAGGCGCGGAGTTAGAAGGTCTATTGCACTTAAGTAGGTAAAATCACTATATAGTAGCTAGAGGCTAATGCTTTTTTTATAAGTATAACTATAAGAGGGCTTAATATAAAGATCTAGATATAATAAATATATAGTTTTATTTTATAGTAAATATAGTTACTAAATAAGTCGCCCCACCCCCTACCTACGCACCCCCCCCTAACCGCGCACTCCGCGCAGCACCTAACCCACCTAAACTTTCCTACTTTAATACTATAATAACTATCGCGAGAACGTATTTACCTACTATAATATAATAAATAATTTTTTTTAAAAATACTAGTATTTTCGCTATACCTAAATATACTAAGGCCGATATTCTTAACGCTATTATAAATATAGAAACCGGCTCTAGTATTTATAAAGCTACTCGCACCTAGAAAGTCCTAGAATTAACCCTTTAAGGTCGGCTTAATAGCGCTAGCTTATAGTAAGAGGGCTAATCTCTATACTAGCAACTTACTCCTACCTAGGAGAGTTATCTTATTAACTAGGCCCTTACTTAAGTAGCTCTTAGCCTCGCTCTAACCTATCTATAGCTATAAGAGTTAGCCTAATACGTACTTACTACTACTAGTAACTACTACCTACTTAGTTATAATTAGCTAGAGTACTTTCTAAAGCGAAATCCCTCTCTAAAGATACTATAAGGTAAGGCCCTTAAAAATAAGCGTATAAAAGCCCTTATAACTAAGGTTATTTAGGATTACTTTAACCTATATAACCTACCCTTAGTATAAGTAATCCCACCCCGTTATTAATTTAATATAGATAAAACTAGCCTTATAGAGGGAAAGGGTACTAATAGGCTTATTCTTAGATTATCTAAACTATAGAAAATCTATTAAAAGACGCTAGATTTATATATATAAGTAACTATACTTAAATACGTCTTAGCCCTTAGTAAGAGTATTCTACTATTAGTAATATTTAATAGGGAGTCTATTTAATAATAGTAATTCCTAGTAGAACTCGAGGAATATAACTAATAGAAGTTTACCGCCTTAGCGAATAGGTAGACTAATAATAAGATTACTATTAACTAGGTTAAATATATATTTAATCCTACTACCTACCTAATAGGCGAGGATAAGGGTATTTAGCGCCTTCTTATACTTAATAAGCATAGGAGTTATACTATAGTTAACTTTATATAGGAATATTACTCTTAGAGTATTTATTACGTTTTTCTACTAGCTTACTCTAGCTATATTATATAACCCCTTAACCTAAGTATATTTAGGTCCCTAAAAGCTACGTATTAACGAAGGATTAATAACTATATTACCCTTATAGACTATATACCTATTAGGAAGAAGGACTTCCTCGTTAACTATATACTTACCCGCATAGAGGGCCTCTCCTAGGTTAATATTAAGGCTAGGTAGCGCGCTGCTAGCCTATATCCCGTAAGTCGCGCTAAAGTCCTACTTAGTTAATAACTCCTCTATAATAACCCCTCTATAATAGTTAAAACTACGCTTAAAGTAGCCTATATAAGCCCTAAGGAGCTAAAGACTCCTACTAAGTTAAAAGATCTACATAGTATTAAGATAATATAGTTAATTCTAAAGATAACTCCCTAGTCCTTCTAGAGGTATAGTAGATAATTACTTTTTACTATAGGGAAAGGGCTTAATTTATAATATAATAATATTATAATAAAAGATCGA